>RJWJ010007059.1:0-46795 GCA_004363605.1 Indri indri | reverse complement strand
ACCTCAGCCTCCTGAGTAGCTGGGACTACAGGCACATGCTGCCGTGCCCAGCTAATTTTTTCTATATATATATTTTTAGTTGTCCGATTAATTTCTTTGCTTTTTTTTTTTTTGTAGAGACGGGGTCTCGCTCTTGCTCAGGCTGGTCCCGAACTCCTGAGCTCAAACAATCCGCCCGCCTCGGCCTCCCAGAGTGCTAGGATTACAGGCGTGAGCCACCGCGCCTGGCCTATTTCTCATTTTTAACAGAATTTACAACATAACCATTAACGCTTCTTCGTAACTCCATCTTCTTAACCTTTTATTTTGTACCTTGTAAGAAAATATTAATGAAAAAAAATTGTTTGGTGTTTGATTACCTGACATGATGCATTTGGCTGTTTATAGAGATGAAAATTTCATCACAGAAAAAAAAAATACACCAACTGTTTAAAAAAGGAAGTACCTGCTATAAAACCCTTCAATTTAACAATACATAAAAATTATAATAAAGAGAGTTTTCCTTTTTATGACACAAACATGTTTCTTTTATCTCTAATATATGTCTTAAAACTTCTTCCCATGTTCTGAAGGCATTGATATCTATAGCAATGAAGATAGGATAAAGAAAATCTGTCCAGGTGTGGTGGCTCATGCCTATTATCCTAGTAGTTTGGGAGGTTGAGGCAGGAGGATTTCTTGAGGCCAGGAGCTCGAGATCAGCCTGAGCAAGGATGAAACCTCATCTCTAAATTTAGAAACCCCATTTTTAGAAAATAGATAAACTAGCCAGGTGTGGTGACGCATACCTGTAGTCCCAGCTACTTGCAAGTTTGAGGCAGGAGGATCACCTGAGCTCAGGAGTTTGAGGTTGTTGCAGCGAGCGATGTCAACACCACTGCACTCTAGTTTGGGCAACAGAGAGAGACCCTGTCTCAAAAAAATAAATAAATAAAATAAAGTCTAAATCTCTCGCTGTGGTCAAAGCATGACACAGTCACCCACTCTGAATTGGGATGGCTCAAATTTACATGAATACGGCTAGAAAACTTGGAAAAGCATGTGCACATGGTATATTTAATTTTACCCTGCCAATAAACTGCTCTATTATAGAAATTTTAGCCTCCCATGACATATAACATTTCAACAATTCAAACTATCTGAGAAAGACATTTAGACTTATGAATTTCCCTTTTTTGATTGATCTTGGAGTAGAGCAGAAGCATGAAAATTCAGTGCTCTAGGGTAATTAAGATGAATGAGCTGCCCTGAATATGGAGTTTGATGAAAATCTGTTACTTTCACTTTTGCTTGTTCAGAATTTTTCTTTCCTATAAATCCTCCTTGGGATCTCCTGACTTCAGTTCAGCCCAGGGGTTGATTATGTTGCCCAAATTGTCCAATTAGAGTACCCCACTACCTTCACTATGTTAGTTCATTCAGAGATCCATGGATATCTTAAATGAGGTCAACTGGAGCTCTTTTTCAGGATTAGATGTGCATTCAGGAACAGAGAAGAACTCTGCTTGTGTGGTATTAAGAATGGCATGGAACATACAAGCTTAAGGATACCAGGGACCATCTTTGACACCTGTGTAGTGAGCTCGCCTGAGAATTACAGAAAATGACAGAGGAACAGGCTCAAGGGCTGACGTTTGTAGGTGACTAAGATTGTATCTGCGGGTGTCCTTTAGGAGCAGGAAGATGGTGGTAATAAAATAGAGAAACAAATAAGTGAAAAAGATTGTTTCAAATAGTCATATTTTCATGAAGAAATATTCAGTTGGTAGAATGCCTCTCAGTTTTTAAGATACAAAACTCTTAACAAGTGTTTCAGTTAATGATCACATAAAAAATTGATATTAATGTCTCAGAACATTAAAGTCCCCAGTGCGAAAAGTTTGTAGGTTTCCCTTCAAATACAATTGGAGGAATGTCAGAATAATGTGTACATGGTTTGAACAGATTCCCTAAAAGTCAACCAAGGGGTTGCAGATTGAAAGAACTGCTGGTTTTGAGCAGTTATCACTGGGTTACTACAGTTGGTGGGTATAAACTATATTAATTTTTGATGATAAAGAAGTGATCTTTTAAGCATTCTATACCTTGGCATGATTGTTTGTTAGTTATATGAAAGCATATTTCTGTATTTTGGTTACAATTTAAGAAATTGATAAGAGTTGGCATGCAAATAAATTGTAATTATTTCCCTTTTAAAATAATGGGAAATTGCCTCCGTAGTTACATTCTCATGCAGAATGTCTGTTTTCCGGAAAGGATTATTGACAATAAATGGCATATATATATATATATAATAGATCAACATTTTAATAACCAGTTATAAATTAAATCATAAATATAGTTAAATATTAAAGAACATTATATAACTAATAATTAAATACTAAGTGATACGTAAATATTAAATATTAAGTAATAATAATATATTTGGGGAGTTTGAATAGATATAGGTTATTTATTAATACCTAAGGTAAAGTGTTAATATGATTTTGTATAAAGAGCCTCCTGATAAAATTATAGTTCCAAAGAAAGAAAGCAAAAATGTGATGCCCACCAATTTATCTATATATCTATATTTTCTTGCAATTTTTCATGACACTGAAAATAGTAACCTAAATGTACACATTGTGGAGGTACAATTGACAAATACAAATTTTATATATTTAAGGTGTATAATGTGATATTTTGATATAAATATAGTAAATTATAAAATGATTATCACAATTAAGTTAATATATCTATCATCTCACCTAGTTATTTTCTGTGTATGTGTGGTGAGAACACCTGTGATCTACTCTCTCAGCAAATTGCAAATACACAATATGTTATTATTGGTCATAGTCATCATGATATATGATATGCTTGCCTTTTGGTATTCTTGTTACTATTAAATATGCTTCAGATCAATAAATGATAACATTATTTAAATATATTTTTGTACGACTGTACACAGGTATAAATGAAATCAATGTATTTAAAAAAGTTAGTAAGTAAACCTTATACATAACAGAGAAAAAAGGAGAAAGACTGGAAGGTCAGAGAGCAAATAAAGTTGGTCTCTATTCTGCAGTTTCTGTTTTGCAAGGTAATGAAATTTCTTCATTTGTTGCTACTGCATTCTTCCCAAGTGGCCGAACTGGCAGTTCTCCTGGAGAGTGTACACTTACATATTAAAAAGCATCACTTATCGCCCCTTTCACGATGCCCTTGGGTACTTCTTGGCTGAGAAAAATTATTGAAATAATGAGGGTTTCTTACTCCTGGAGAAGCCACATTGTTAATGGTACTTATGTTACTTTCCACTCTGGCTCTTAAAAACGATTGCTTTCTGTCCAATAACACAGCCAAAGCTGTGGTCATTCCTCATTCTCAGACTGTTTTCTCTGTGTCCTTTATCATTAGAGCAGTCTCCTTTGGCAACTCTTTCAGATATTGGCCTTCTTTAATTAAATTAAAAGCAAATCTAAAAAAGGGGGAAAAGAAAGAAAGGAAAAAAAAGTATTGAAGACAATCACAATGTCTTCATTTTCCCCACTCACACTATCTTTGATGATCTCCAAATAGTAACTCAAAATACTAAATATTAAATACTAAGGACTAAAGTATTTACCCCTAATCTCCATTGTGTAACCCTTGTTCCAGCGTATATTATAAAGAGCTGATGCTAGGAGGAATTGAAAACAAGTGACACATCCCCAGATTTCTCCAGGATGCTTCATGAGCAATATCAGAGCTGATTTATTGTCAGTCACACAAACAAGGTGGGGCACAGGGAGGAGACATTCAAGACAAAGAAGGTGGCCCACCTCCCTCCCCTTCACCCTTTGGAGGCTATTCGTAAATATCTTCAGATTCTGTTTGTTCACCTGAAAAATGTCACCCAAAGCATTTACGATATTGAGAATGGTTAAAGCAGACCCACATGCAAAGACTGGCACTGTGATCATCAGCAGGATTTTCCTAAAATCTTCAACCTGAGGTATGAATACTTCTTAATGACACAAAAACACACACTTTGTAGGGTGGATGTAGACAGGGTTATAATCTCCCTTGGATTCTAGCTCTATGGTTGCCTAGAGCATCTGAATAGTCAAATCAGAAATTCCAAAATAACAAGTTCAAGCTCTGTGTAGAAACTGAAATGAAGTGGCTAAATATTTTGCCTGTTGCCCTCATATATACAGCAGCTGCAGAAAAAGAAGAACTATAGATTCTTTGCAGTACATATAAAATGTTAATGAGTGGGCTGGGATATCCTTTTGGTAGATCAAATCAGCTCTCCCAAAGTAGTATGATGAGACACATGTCAAGGAGCCATGGTGGGGTGTCCAGGAGGAGCCCAAGACCTCTCAGAGCGCCTGACCACCCATCTTAAGCCTACACAGCCTTGTCTGTTTATTCTAGGGTGGCATATAATCCTGGTCACTTTCGCTGTGTATAGTGACAAAAAAAGGTTTGGGAAGCACTGCCGTTAAATGGTTTTGTGTTGTATTTTCTCAAATTATCAGAGTGAACCAACGGAATTCCTTTCACAGGTTGATTTGGACAAATGGTGTCAAGACAAATGCCTGATGACTGGGTTCACAATAAGAACCTCCAGCTGAAATATCACTGTAATTTCACGGAAAAAGCCTTATTACGGTTTGGTGTCCAATAATGGATTGTGATATGCCAAGATCTACCATCCTGGATCTATGTCTCCAGATATTAGAAAATGCCAGCTACGTTCGTTAAGCAGCTTTTCTTTTTCCTTTTTCTCCCTAGAAATGTGACCAGCAATCCATTCCTCACTTGGATTTTTTTTTTTCCAGACAACAAACATTTATTTATTTATTTTTTCTTTTTTATTTCGGCACTCTAGTAGTGATGGCTGATAAGAAGACCCTGGTAGCTGCTGATAGACCTTCTCATTCATTTAACCTCTTCCTGTTGACTAGTTAAATCAACTCCATGCTGTAGATTTTTTTCCCCTACCATTCAGACCTCCTCTAAATGAGTTCTGTCCTATGCTGTGTGGTTATCAAAGTCTCCAACAGGAGAGCATCCCTGCCTGTTTGTCAATAGATTATAATTTATTTTCTTTCCCTCCACCATGCCCGAATACTCTAAGTAGGGAGTTGATTTACCTTATTTGTTATTCACAGCACAAAACTGACTTTCTTGTCATAAAATTCTCCTTACTCGAAACAATTCAGGGACTGAGCAGGATTGCTACTCCTATCTCTTCTATTGAGGAAAACCCACATAATGATTACCATCAACAGTTCATGCCAGTAAGCAAATGTCTTGGGAAATGCTAGCTGCTGTACGATTTGAGCTAAATTTACTGCTCTGGACTATTAGTTCAGAATTATTGAAGAATAAGTAATATTTCCCCACTGAAACTGATTGACATTACCTAGTTACTGTTATTGCAATATTGCCTAAAAGAGCACAAAGATATAATGTTAATTCATTCTTTTTCTGCTTTATTAACAAAAAATCAAGTGTCTCTAAATGTCAGCTTTGCTTTTATTAACAAATTATACTGAGAAGAAATCGCTAGTGCAGATGACAGTTCTTGGTATTACAGGTGTGGTAGTTGGATAGATAGAGTTGAAAGTCTCCTTAAAATTGTTGCATTAACTGGCTCTATATTGCAAAAAGTGGTAATTTTTTACTTTACATTGGTCAGTTAAAAATGTCTTCCCTTTAGCGATCTCTGTTCCTAGATTATTTTGCTACAGCAAGATTTTACTGTATTCCTGGAAAACACGGGTTCTTCATTCAGGCTTCTATAACAAAATGCTACAGGCTGGTTGGCTTATAAACAATGAAAATTTATTTCGCAGAGTTCTAAAGGCTGGAAAGTTCAAGGCATCAGCAGATTCTGTGTCAGGTGAGGTCACAGGTGGCTGTCTTCTTGCTGTGTCCTCGTGTAGTGAAAGAGATGAGGGAGCTCCCTGGGGTCTCTTTTATAAGGGCATTAATCTTATTCATGAGGGGTCCACCTTCATGACCTAATCATCTTCCAAGGCCTCCACCTCCTAATACTATTACATTGGGTGTTAGAATTTCAACATATGAATTTTGGCGGGACACAACCATTCAGTCTATAGCACAGGGTTTTATAAACAAATCTTAAGCTATATCAAAAATTCAACTTTTGCAGTTTATAATGCTATTATGCATTATAAATAAATTATGACAAATTTGCAAAGTTTTTTTTTTTATTTGTAGAAGCTGGGTTTAATCATGGTTTCTAAGCAGTTGTCTAATTCTTAGCTTATGGATTATGGCACCCAGCCATAAATAATCTCCTAACTTCTCTATTGGGAAATATCCACACTTCTATTCATGACATGAGGAATCGCAATGATTACACCACACGGAGTTTCTGTCTCTGCTAGAGAGACCAAGGTCCTAGTCAGTAGGACCTAGAACAAGTCAGTAATAATAAAGCTGAGCTAATGATAAGGCCACTAGGTGGTAACCTTTAGAACTACCCTTTTGCACAATTGCCACAAGAGGATTTCATTTTACCCTGCAAAAGTAATATGTGTTGTCTTAGCAAGAATTTATCATGTGCATTTTTGACAATTTGGATTTTATCCGTAATTTTCAAAACTGATCCCCCAGGGTTGGGCGCGGTGGCTCACGCCTGTAATCCTAGCAGTCTGGGAGGCCAAGGCGGGTGGATCGTTTGAGCTCAGGAGTTCGAGACCAGCCTGAACAAGAGCGAGACCTCGTCTCTACTAAAAATAGAAAGAAATTAGCTGGACAATTAAAATATATATATAGAAAAAAAAAATTAGCCGGGCATGGTGGCGCGTGCCTGTCATCCCAAATACTCGGGAGGCTGAGGCAGGAGGATCGCTTGAGCCTAGGAGTTTGAGGTTGCTGTGAGCTAAGCTGATACCATGGCACTCTAGCCTGGGCAACAGAGTGAGACTCTGTCTGAAAAAATTAAAAAAAAATTAAAACAAAAACAAAAACTGATCCCCCAAAAGAAGTCTTCAAATTATATAGACCTAAAACTGGGCTACATTTTTATGAGCTGGAAGCCTTAAAGAAATTAAGGTATAAAACATGTAAAAGGTGCTTTAATGACACTGAGAATGGTAGAGAGTTGACTTTAGTGGATACTTAGAAAGTGTCACATAACTTACAGTAATAGAAGGTGGCATTCCTAATATTCTTAACCAGATTCTATACAAGTATTGCCCACTATAAATTTAGATAGAATATGAAATCTGAAAAATAAGAGATAAATGCTTCATCTACTAATACATTGTTAATAAATTGAAGATAGTTTGCATATGGTACAATGAATATTATATAATAACCATATTCCATTTGTTAAAATAATTCTCTCTGCACTTTTCCTTTTTAGTGTTATAAGTTTAAGCTTCTAAGGCCTGCTGTTTTCTTTTGGTGCCAAATGCTAAAATCATAGTACTCAAAAATTAAGAATTCTTCCTGTAAAATCTATCTCAGAAAAATAATAAGAGGAAATTATAAAAGTTTCTAAATCAGTACATCTTCAAGATCACTTAGTATTCTCAAATTTTGTGGTATACATTAGTTTTAAATTATGCTTTGCTAATTATTAGTCAAGTAGACATCTTCTGTAAGAGTTGGAAATCACTAATGTGTAGACAAGAGAATAATGTATTGCAGAAGATGGAAGTAATTATTATTCAGAATTATTCCAAAAATAAATTATGGATCAAAGTAATTTGTCATCAAGATAATAAAAAAATCATGTGTTTGTCTGATTTTACTGTGTGAACTTTAGATGTCAAAGGAACTTGTCGATTGGTCTGTTAAGGTCTGGTGCTTCTGTTCTCTAAGAAACATTTAAAAAACTTTATGGTGGCATTAAACAACTCATATACAGATCTGCATTAATAGTTACTTCTTTCTAAAGTTTCACATTAAGAAAAGCAGCTACTTATTTAAATTAGATTCAGGGAATTCAAATACAAGTAATTTACAGGAATGGTCTGTGAACCTGCACATTTACAGAAAACATTTCTAGAAAATTATCAGTGACTTAGATATCCATGGTTCCCAAATCAACTAAATGCTGAAGCAATTGAATAAGATTCTTTTTATCTAACAGCTGTACAATGAGCTGCTATGGTTATGAGATGGTCTGATTAAGGCAATAATAGAGCGTATTTTAAAAATCACATTGAGAGTAATTTAATGTGGTTTAGTAGGCACTTTTATATTTTTTTGTGACCTGGGGACTAATAAATGAGTATGAACAACATGCAGCAAAGTAGATACAAAAAGTTAAAAGATTAGGCTCACATTCACAAAGTATTTTCCTGGTAAATTACATTTTTTTAACCAACTTAATTTCAGCTGATTTTCTGAAACTTGGAAGATAGAATCTAATGTAGATGATTTTCCTCCTGCTTAAGAAATAGCTCTTTCAACTTGAGTTTTGAATGTGTCTTTTTAGTGAAATAAGCTATTTAATAAAATAATATTGTTTGTCAATGTAAATTCTCTGAGCAAAACCTATTTTGAATATCCATCTACTTATAAGAATACAAGTATGCATATAAATACACATATGAATACATACATATATGCATACTTTGTATGTATATATAATACATTGAGGGGGACTACATGCAGGTCATTGAGTGTTTATATATGATACATATTTAATTCTCGCAACTGTATAAGTTTGATTATAATATTTTACAAATGAATTCGAGGGACCAGTTAAATTTCTCAAAATTGCACACCTTATAAGTGAGAAACACAATTAAAATCCACTTTTATCTGATTCAGAAGAGGGACTCTTAACTATTGTGACAGTCTTCCTCTCTTCTAGACTCTGCCAAATCAATTCCACATTATTTTATTTTTATAATCTATCTACCAAACACAAAAGAGGGCTAGCAGTTTTTCACTTAATTACAGATTTGTAGCAATCATAACATATTAAGACTGATGGATGCAGACATGTTAGACAGTTCTCCCTCATTCTTATAAATTATGAGTTAAAGCAACAATGCTGTAAGATGAATGGCTTCTACAGCACTGTTGCTAGAGTTATGCAATGTCAGTTCTATTGTAACCAAAGCTTCAACCAAAGTTTTCCTATTTTCATTACACATTTTTATAGTATATTTCATTTACTTTGAATTTACTTAATTTCTGAGTTAAGTTTCATCACTAGAATCTAAAGAATAAAGAGTGGTGGAAATCATCTTTTGCTACATCCAATATCCTTTACCTCTGCGTGGAAGAGGAAAAAAAAAAAATTCAAAGCTAAAGTGTTTTCTAGCAATGCTTTATTCAAATATTAAAAATAAGCGCTGTCCTTCAGCCTAGAATTCCAGGATTGGATAGTAAGCAATGAAATCATCTTTTTAATTGCATGTTTTGTTTCAGCATGTTAACTGATACTATCCGGTATTTAGGAAGGAACTTCCCCAAAATGAACAATATTTTAAATTATATGAACTTCATCCACCCATTTTTTTTTTTTTTTTTTTTTTTTTTTTGAGACAGAGTCTCACTCTGTTGCCCGGGCTAGAGTGCCATGGTGTCAGCTTAGCTCGCAGCAACCTCAAACTCCTGGGCTCAAGCAATCCTCCTGCCTCAGCCTCCCGAGTAGCTGGGACTACAGGCACGCGCCACCATGCCCAGCTAATTTTTTTTTCTACATATATTGTTTAATTGTCCAGTTAATTTCTTTCTATTTTTAGTAAAGATGGGGGTCTCACTCTTGCTCAGGCTGGTCTCGAACTCCTGAGCTCAAACGATCCACCCGCCTTGGCTTCCCAGAGTGCTAGGATTACAGGCGTGAGCCACCATGCCCAGCCCATTCACCCATTCTTTAGAGTTTGTACTTCAAGATTTTCTCATCCTGCTTTTTGTTTTTTAAGCAGATGATGGCTTGTGCTGGACTGATGGAAACTGGGAAGGAAGAAACAGAATACAAAACAAATTAGGAGGATTTTTCCTTAGCTGAGAAACAGCCCTGATTCACAGGTGATGCTACTGCCTTCTGGTTACCCATGATTTGAACTTTCTAAAGATCACATGCTTACAGATTTTTCTGTAATAAATTCAATCTCAGGTTACTTATATATCAGACTAGAAACATCAGACGACATCTCCTCTTTTGGATCAGATCTTGATATATGATATTCCTTCCAAAAATGTATGTCTCCTTATATCAGTGTTTATGTTCCACGAAAATAACTTTAGCAGCTTGTTTTGTGTGTTGTAAGTACCTGGTTTGACCAGGAGTCCAAACTGAAGAAATCTTTGCTTTTGCACAATAACTCCATTGCTTTGTTAAGGAAAACATTGATTTTTTTCCCCTTTATTTAGATCAATAAAACACAGAACATTTTTGAAGTCATATATATATATACATATATATATATATATACAAATATATATTTGAATTGAATTGTGTACTGTGGTACAATTGCTCATAAAACAAAACTAGAAGAATAAAATGCATTACAGGTAGAGATTTTGGGGTCAAGCTTGCTTTTCTAATGGTAATAATTTGTATATATTCGGCATTTTTAAGGCTTTCAAATGGATTCATCATGCTAAGATTGAAATAATTATGCTTCATTTTATGCAATCTCAAATCAAATGTAATTATCTCTACATTAGAGATGAGGAGATTGCTTTGGTTTACAGTACTTTAATAAGTAATTGTAGTTTTTGTTTATAGCCTCAACTTCGAGATTGCTTTAAAAGCTGAACAATTCAATTTAAAAGTCCCCAAACCTTATTTATTTATTTATTTATTTATTTATTTATTTAACTTGGTAACTTCACCTAATTCACTGAAGACTTTGTCCCCTTTGTTCTTCATCAACACCTGTCATTAATCACTATGAATTCAACCTCTGAAGAGATTAACTGTCTAACTCTCTGGTGCCTCAGTCTATCTCATTTTCAGTGATCTTTCCCTTCCCTCCAACTCAGCTATATCGCTGCCATGGCCACTGCTGTGCTCTGAGTGTTAGTGTATCCCCAAAACTGGTATGTTGGAACCTGATACCCAATGCGATAGTATCAAGAAGCGGGGCCTTTCAGAGATGATTAGGTCATGAGGGCTCTACTCTCACGAATGGGAGTAGCGACCTTATAAACAAGGCTTGAGGAATCACATTTGTCCCTTCCACCATGAAAGGACACAGCAAGAAGGTGCAAAATTTGAAGCAGAGAGAACACCCTCACCAGACACTGAATCTGCTGGCACCTTGATCTTGGACGTCCCAACCTCCAGAAATGTGAGCAATGAATTTCTGCTCTTTATAAATTACCTGGTCTAAGAAATTTTATTATAGAATCCTGAATGGACTAGGACAGCCACCGTCTGGATTTATCATCTTCAGATTTTGGTCCACTTTTGAAATTTTATTTCTAGAAGATTGCTTCCCAACCACAACCTCTTAGCCTCCATATCACTTGCTCAAAAAAAAAAAAAAAAAAACCCAAAAAGCAAAAAACACTACCACAATTATTTAATTTCATTAGAACGTTTAGGCCATTATCCTCACAATATTTTTATGATGATTCAGGTATCTTCTGAAATCACTTTCTTCTTTGTCTAACCTAGATTCCGTATGTCTGCCACATTAAACTCTTTCTTTTGAGTATCATCGATCACTAAATAATATTATAATTACTATTGCTATCACAGTTGCTCTTATTGTTTACTTCTCACAAATTTCTTCTCAACTACCCTAGTGAGAGCCACCATCAGCTCTCTAATCCTACTGTAACAGCCATGGAAAATGTTTTTGGTTTTTCTGTAACTCTCCAATGTCAACCACAGCAACCAGAGTGACTTAAAAAAAATACAAATTTGCATCATTATCTTTCATGTTTACAAAACTGCCAATGTTTCCTTATTCCACTTGAAATAAAATACAAACTCATGTCTACAGTGTCATCTAATGTTATCTGCTATGCAGCTAAACCATACTTCTCTTAAGTTCTTCACATCAACAAAGGGCTACTCCACTTCTGTGGGCTGCTCTATCCCCATGATTCCTATGCCTATCTTCTTCCCTATTTTTAAAACTCCCAGGCAATATGACCTCCACAGAGAGGCCTTCTCCAATTATCTTTCTAAAATAAGCACATCCATATAATTCTCTAACTGAATTCTGTTTGTCTTCTTTTATAACATATATAACAAATAGTAAGCATGAGCTCCAGTGAACTGTGTGTCTTTGTCATTTTCATATCCCCTGTACCAACTATACTGCCTTGCACAAACACTTCCAAAATATTTATTTATTAAAGATCACTGAATCAATTCTAGAGATGGCTCAGAAATTCTAAATGGTTAGGCTCATACTATTATCATTTAGCATTTAAGATCAAAGCTTTCCTCACCAACTGAGCAAGGGAGTGGATAATTGAAATACTTTTAGAAACTAGTCATTTTTGAGTGTTTACTGTGTAGCATTGGCAAACATCCATTTTGAGAAATAAATGTATAGATTTTGTGTTTTTATAAGTTTATTATAAATTTTACTGATAGAAAGAATTTCACACAATTTACAAATAGTAATAAAATATATGACACTCTTTATTATAAATTCCACATAGCCAGTACTGCTTTTTTTTTTTTTTCTCTTCAGGCCAACGAGCCTAAAAATGGCAAAATATTTTTCTTTTAGTTTTTTCAGCTGAGCAAGTTTTTTTTCTAAGTATTTGGGCAATAGAAATCTGATTCTGAATTGTGTACGAATTTGTCACTAAGGTAACTTTGTCAAGAGAAGTATAGTTAGTATATTTTTATTGAAACATTGGAAATCAGAGATGTTATCTGATTAGTTAATAATTTTAGCCAAAATAAAGGTTAGGTCAAACTGTAATAAGTAAATCCATCAAAGTTTTCAAGGTCTTGCATTGATTTTAAAGGGGAAAAAGTTGATTTTTAATATAATCTTATGAGAGACTATGTTCTCTTATGGAGTCAAATAAATAAGGGGGAAAATGTTAATATAAGGATTTTCCTTCTTTTTGTTTACCTAGGAGAGCCAATAGAATGTCTATCTACATTGTGATTTATCATGTTTGCCTGAATTATCAAATCAGTTGTCTCAGAGTATTACTTTAATTTGATCTGCTTATGCTTTCATGAGATGAGTTATTAAAATCTGTGATCAACCCCAAATACATTTGCCTCAGCAGGATTAACATAGACTGTAAAGCAGTATTTATTAAAATAAACATTCAGTGTTTATACATATTCAAAGCATTTCTGTGACACATTTCATCAGTAACTAAATATAGCCAAATTTAGGTTATGGAAAATAAGTCCTTAAAATTATACATTTTTAATTTTTCTATCCAAAATATAAATGAAGGTTATATTTTTCTGCTTTTATAAAATTGAGTAGAAAATCTAACTGTGCCATAAATAGTAATTAGGGGGAAAAAAAGCATAAGACAGGAATTTAGGATTGTCATTAAAAGAACTAAATCATGAATTACATAAATAAGTAAGGATTTTATACTTTATACTAATTAGCCCTAAAATGGTAAGCAACTTATGAAATAAAAATAATTATGGTAATTGCATACAGCATCAACAGTTTCTGATGTTAGTTTTGTAAAACAACTCTTCTTCTAATTATATATTGTCATATTTCCATGGAAATTGCTTTGCATTTTAATACTTAAGTAGGTAAGCATTTTAAAAATCCATTTACTATAAGAAAAATGGTGATCATGGTATTTTATGAAGTTTAGCTTTTGAATGAAATGGATTGAAAGGTAGCATTCTTATCTTTTGGTGCTTTGATAAAATCTATGTCTCTATTAATGTTTACGGGATGTAAGTAATGTTGCAAAGAGAGTTAATCCCCCATGTGACGTTTGTTTACTTATTTACAACTATAAGGTTCTACAATATTTGATTATTAAGTTAAAAAAATCCCTAAACTAAAGGAATATGAATATTAGTTAAAAAATAAATTTTCCCAAAGTGATTGAACTAAAATAGCCAATGCAACTTAATATATGCATGTATCTGAAAACTGATTTGAAGTTGAGGGTCAATTTTATTTTATTTTCTTTCTGTCTGACTCTTTAGCTACGTCTATTCTTTACAAAGAACACATTTTCAGATCTACAACTCCCAGCTTCAAGGCACTGTGGTAATACATTCTAAGAGAAGGTAATTTTGAAGTTTCTCCTCACTACGCTGTATTCTAGTTTTGACTGTAAGAGTTAGATTATCATTTTATTAATTACTCTGGTTGTTCAGGAAAATAATCTTAATGTTTTGACTGAGCAGTTCTGCCTGTTTGTATTCTTCCGACTTAAATTTACAACTCGTTGCTTGTGTTATGGAAGCCACTGTGGCCATCTTGAGATCTGACCTGCACAGTGGTTGCCATGAGCGGCCAGCTGGTGCAACTGGAATGCATGAGAGTTGATGTCCTGTGGTTGAACTGTGGCCAGTAGGAGATAGGATCCAGTGGATAAATGCTTCTCCTTTCCTCCCTTCCTGCCCCACTCTAAGGTGGCTTGGAGCTGCAGTCGTTTGTACATCTTCTCTGAAGATAATTTGTGAGAGAGAGCAATCAGTTATTCATGACAAAGTCAGGATCTGGGTGGTGATGCTTCTTCTTTTATTTATTTTTTCTCATTTCTGCCTCATTTCCCTTTTTCACTCTTTCCTGACCTCCTGTGATAGCTTTCCCAGTGACACCTTAGCCTGTAAGCACATATCAATTTGTGGACTTTTTTTTTCTTTTTTGGTCTTAGAATCAGTTTTCAAAGGAACGTAAGCTAAGACAATCTCTGAGAGCGATGTATTTAAGTTAAATACTAAATGGCAATAGAAATACCTATGGCAATAGAAATATTATAGTGCCATATAACTAGGCTATCACATAAGATAATTAAAATGATTTTATTTTATTTTATTATTTTATTTCTGAGACAGGATCTCACTCTATTGCCAGGGCTATAGGGCAGCGGTGTCATCATAGCTCACTGCAACCTCAAACTCCCAGGCTCAAGTGATGATACTGCTGTTTCAGCCTCCTGAGTAGCTGGGACTACAGGCATGTGCCACCATGCCTGGCTAATTTTTAGTTCTATTTTTATTTTCTGTAGTGATACGGTCTTGCTATGTTTCCCAGGCTGCTCTGGAACTCCTGGTTTCAAGCACTTCCTCCACCTCAGCCTCTCAAATTGCTAGGATTAAGATTACAAGTATGAGCCACCATGTCTGGCTGATAATTAAAATTTTTACAGTCCCATCCAGATTAATACACGAGGTTCACCATTTTCTATTATGGCTGAGTATACTCTGTGGTATACATATATCACATTTTATTCATCCACTCATGTGTTGATGGGCACTTGGGTTGTTTCCACATCTTTGAAATTGTGAATTGTGTTGCTGTAAACATTCCAGTGAAGATGTCTTATTTATAGAATGTCTTTTTTTTTCCTTTGGGTAAATACCCAGTAGTCGGATTGCTGGATCGAATGGCAGTTCTACTTTTAGTTCTTTGAGATATCTCCATACTAGTCTCCATAGAGGTTGTACTAGTTTGCAGTCCCACCAGCAGTGTACGAGTGTTCCCAACACTCTGTATCCACACCATTTGTTATTTTGGGACACTAATACCTCTTGTATTAACCTAGATGGAACTGGAGCCCATTCTTCTAAGGGAAGTATCACAAGAATGGAAAAACAAATATCACATGTACTCACTATTAAATTGGAACTAATGGATCAACATTTACGTACATATATGGAAGTAACATTCATCAGGTGTCAGGCAGGTGGGAGGTGGGTGGAGGGAATGGGTAAATTCACACCTAACAGGTGTGGTGCACTCTGTCTGGGGGATGAGCATGCTTGTAGCTTTGGGCTGTACAAAGGCAATTTATGTGACCAAAGCATTTGTATCCCCCTATATTATGAAATTTAAAATTAAACAATCACATGGTGAAAAATGAAAACAAAACAAAACAAAACAAAATTGGTACAACACAGCTGTGCCACTACCTGAATCTGGGATAGTCTTTTCGTAAATATTTTAAAATTAAAATATTTCACTTTTTATAGGTTTATTAATATTAAAAAATTTGCAAACAGTGCTAAATTTGAAAATAGTCAAAGATAATTTAAGAGGATACTAAGAAATGTGCTATCCTGAGACAAAAGTTATTTTTATTCAAGAGGCATTAAAATATTATTTTGTGTTCCCTTAATAAGGGGCTTTCATACTCTAGAGCAGGTACCATCGACACTTTCTGTAAAGAGGCAAAACGTAGTTGTTTTAGGTTTGCTGTCCTGAAGATCTCTGTGGTGGATCTTCACCCAACTCATTTAACAAACAGGTAGAGTGGAACTCCTTGGTCCTAGTGGGGTTCCAGGGATTGGGACTGGTGGGTGAGCAGGGGTTGGATTGTGAATTCCACCAAAAAGCTTCAGAAGAGTTGGCAGAATGCACTTGTAGGAGACCAGAATTGCCACCCCAAAATGTCCCTTTAGCATAAGGATTATTTTGAGCTGAAGGCAATTGGGAAGAAGCAGACACAAGAAAAGCTGCCTACATTTTCTTTGTCAAAAAGCAGGATATAAATTTGCAAATGTTTCCCTCCTCCCTTCTCTGTGTGGAAGAATAAAGTGGATCACCAAAGACAGCTTTAGACCCTGTTGGTCTGATGACAGTACCAGAGCAATCTACGTTACAGACTTATACTAACTCCCATATATTTGTCTTCCCACAATTAACTGCCCCTAAAGACTCAAGGTCCTTTTTCTTTGCCTTGTCACTTCTCTATAAGTACATTATTCCTTGTTAAAGATGCTATAGAAGCCTGAATTCTATGCCACCTCTCTGAGCTATACTCATTTTCCCCCTATCTCTCAGGGATAGGTGAGGTATATATGTCAATAAACTTCTGGGTTTGTTGTTGTTGTTGTTAATTTGCTTTTTGTTATAGGAGTCCCATCTAAGAACTCAGATGGGTAAAGGAAAATTATTTTTTCCTCCCTTACACACTACGGTTTGCAATTTTCTATTTCAAACAAATATTTTACAGAGTTTGTGTGTACCTGTGTTTATCTCCTCTTCATTATCTAAAATCCTTTAATTTAATCTTTTGTTGCTAAGTAACCAAAATTTCTGGCTCCAAAATGAGTTGCTTTTTCCTAGTAGTCAACACCAAAAGTGCACATTTAAGAGTAGCTTTTTTCAAGCATGGCTGCTGCTGTCATGCATTATTATTTAATTTGAGCTAATAGACAGAAATATTCAGGGGTACACTATTGAGATGGTCCATGTATCCTTTTTCTTGTATTTTACATTGGTTTAAACAATAAGAAATTTCTTAATACATTTTTCAGAAAAAGCACTTTTAGGACATATGTATAAGCTTAATGCTAATAAATAGCATAATATCAATAGTACACAAATTTGTATAAACAAAAGTAGAGAAGATAAATCTCTAAGAAATATTGTAACAATTAATATGTTTCATAGTATCTTTTAAATTAGTTTATCTGGTGATATTTCTCTGATGCCATTATGGTAGAAAATGGTGGGGCAGACTTTTTAGAACCCATTTTTCATTCCAGACAGGGAGAAACATTCAATATATACAGAAAGTCACGAAGCAACGCTCATTAAAAAAAATCTCTTATAAGCATGTTATTTACACTAAGTGATACTATATAATTGAAGACATACTTAGCATTATTAAAGCATCAGGTGATTCAGATCATGTAGCTCTGAAACAATAAAAATTAAGTACCTGAAATTCTTATCATATTAACAATTTTAATATTCCTTAACTTTGTATGTTCTACATATGTGTACAAAATATAAATACTAAAAGATTTTTTAAAGACACAAATCAATACATTTTAGCTGGAAAATTTAAAAAATATGTATATATTTAAAAGTGAAAGAATGTTGAGGTTAAGTTGTTCAGATGATTTTGATTATAATTTAACTGTGAAGTAATCTACTATTTGACTTATTTTTCTGGTTAAGAGAGTGAATTGAAAGGACTAAATTTGTAGACTCGGAATGAACACAACCAATGGAGTATTGGGTTAATCTATTATAACAGAATAGCCTAAATTACTCAGGGAGCAGGGACATTCAGACTACTTGCTTAATTTTAATGGTTGTTTGAATTGACTAATCAATTTAATCAAACTTTTCAATAGACTATGGCTTACATTATGTTCCCATGTGTAGAATACTCCCTTGGCATTATGGCACAATGTGCAAGATATGAAGGGGCTTTAATTTTCATCACCAATAAATACCAGCCAGTGAGGAGGTTAAGTGTCTGCACCTCAGTCCCCTCTAATCTTGTTTTCATAAGAAAATGAAATAGTTAAGTACAAAAAAAAGTCCCACATTAAATGTTCCCTTTTTTTTAAAGAAAACAATTGACTCTGTCTTGTTCTTCATTTCCCTATATATCTTTGATTCAAACCTATCTACTATTAATATAAAGGAATGCTAAAAACTTCAGTGTTTTGAAATAACAAACCAAGACACAGGTGTGAAGATTCAATTAAGCACATCTCCTTATGAACAAGGGGTTTATAATTAACAACTTGTAATAGTGCCTGATAAGAGCAGGAGCAGAAGTGTTATGAACTGAATGACTGTGTGTGTTCCCCCTCAAAAAATCATATGTTGCCATCCTAACTCCAGTATGATGATATTAGGAGGTGACGCCTTTGGGAGGTAATCAGGCATGAGATTAGTGTCCTTAAAAAAAGAGACACAGTTGCTTGCTCTTGTTCTCTCCTCTCTACCATGTGAGGATACAGCGAGAAGACAGCCATCTGCAACCAGAAAAATGGCCCTCACCGGACACTGGATATGCTGGCACCTTGATCTTGAACTTTCCAGGCTCCAGAACTGTAAGAAATAAATTCCTGTTGGTTAACTATCCAGTCTGTGGAATTTTTGTTATAGCTGCCTGAACTAAGACAAGAAATATAGAGCGTCATTTAAATAGCTTAAATTACCGTCTATTAATAGGTGGGAGCAATGCTTTAATCTTTACCTCTAATTCCAATTCACTCTTGGCCTCTTGATCTTTCTCCTGTGCATCCATTCACTCACTGGCTACCATATCCTTGGTGCCTATACGTTAACCTCCAAAGGCAGAGATGCAAGACCCTTCCATAAGCTTTTCCGCCTCTGCTGTCTTTCATTCACACTGTTGTTACTCCAGCAGCTAGGAGTGTCTGGCTTTTCAGATTTTCTTGACAGTTGTGACTTTTCCACCCACACAAATGTTTCAGGAGGATGGTTAGTAACTTTTGCTCTTTCAGACCCTTTCTTCCTCAGCTTCTCCAATGAATACGTGAGGTGTTAATATTCAAAAGAGTCCTGATTCCCCGATTAATCACTGTGTGACATAAACAGGGATAAATTGCGGGGGGGGGGGGGGGGGGAGAAAAACACATTACTCATAACTAGATATACACATAACCATATTTCTGCTAAATTTCTGCATGAGCAAATCCAATTAGAACATGGTTGCCAGATTTAGCAAATAAAAATACTCAAATTGGATACTTAGAAAAACAATTTCTAGTAATGTATGTCCCACGTAATATTTTGGACCTACATATGATGAAAAATATTCATTGTTTATTTGAAATTCAAATTTAACTAAGTGTTCTACATTTTATGTGGTAACCTCAAAAAATGAAATAAATCTGAGCAGTCCTAGAATTAATAAAATCAAAAACATTCCCTGATGCCTCATAGAACACATTATGGTAACTGCATGTGCTTTTTTCTTCTCTCTGAACCTCTGACTACACATATCAATCTGCTACTATCTATTTATGAGTCAGCTTTCCTCTTCTTAAGCACAGACTATGGTGGTCAATTATTTCTGTCAAGAAGATGATTGAAAGTGTTAATTTGATGATCAGTCTACCTAATTGATTCACAAAACAAATCTTATAAAGTTTCTTGAACCCCTTTGGTTTATATTAATTTCTTTAATGGAGGAACTAATAGAAAGAATTCAACATTCTAAAAAATTATAAGGCTTAAACTCTGAGCAAGTGATTATTTCATTCAATATTTTATTTCTAATACACACTTGAGGAAATACAATATGAACTTAGGTCGTCTACTTAACTCATATTTAACCAACAGAACTGGTCAGTTACTAGATGGTAGCAAGCAGAAAAGTTAAGCCCTAATTTATGTATAAAGCTAGGTTTGCTCTGAAGTTGGGAGAATGTTGTAAATATTCCTTATGTACTCTGAATGTTGCAGTATGATCAATTCTTTAACAGTAGCTTTGGTTAAGGGTTCTTAAAGTGTGGTCTCGAGAACAGCATCATTACCATCACCTGGCAACTTGCTAGAAACACAAATTTTCGGCTCCACTCTTGATGTATTGAATCAGGAATTCCAAGAGTGGGACTCAGCACTCTATTTTTGAACTCCGCACTTTATTTTTTAAGAAGCTCTCAAGGTGATTCTGATGAGCACTAACATTTGAGAATCACTTTCCTATGTGAATGCCAAACATAATCTTTCAGATGAGTTCTCTTTCCATGAAGGAAGAAACATATTACCTGGTGAATGGAGGGAATTATAATTTTAACTGAATTCTTTACCTCTGTAAGCTTTTACATGATTTGGAGAAGAGAGCAACTTCAAGGTGAATTTAATCAATGTCGATAACTAACTGGGATAATTGCCTCCCACTCTGCGTTACTTAACCTGCATATAAATTGCCTTAAGCTACCTTCTTGCGCACATTTGCACAAGACTGTCAGTTGGGGGATAAGAGGTTAATGAATTCAGGGAATTTGGAAATGTGTATGGTGTTTTGGACCCACTCGTTATGGAATCATATCTCTAAGCAAGTACCTGGGAATCAATATATTCAAGAAAAATATTAAAAATCCATTTGGCTGATGGGACAGAGCTTGTGGCATAGGTTAAATAAGTTTTATATTGAAATAACATTGGAACATTATATGTTTATAAATCTGCAACTAAAATGCATGTATTTTCGTGATTTTTAGTTGTGACTAGGCATGCTATTAAAGATTTAGAAATTTTGCGAGAGGCTAATACTTGCACGATTATTGTTGCTTGGCAAATACTCCTCAAATTTATTATTTTATTTTACCCTGTAAACTGGAAGTTCCATCCAAAGAGCGATAATTTGGAATTTAAACTAAGGGATGTACTAGTAGTGTTGAAAATTGTTAATTGTTACTATTTACATTCTAAAGTAAGTATTTTCATTTAGGTAGCTTTTAACTCAACTATGTTGTATTATGTGAAACTAGTATATTTTAACATGTTCAGATTAGACTCGGAAACTTTTCTGGTTTTTGTTATCATGTAAAGTTCTCATTTTAAAATCATTATGCATACACAGATCTCTTTTTTGGGGTGGGGCAAGAATTGATCCAAGAACATATACAGATTTCTGATGAGATTTCTTTCATTTGTCTTTGAGCATTTATTAAAAATAAACTATACATGGTGGTAATGTTAATAAAAATATGGACATATACCTTAAAATATGAAAATATGTATAAAATATATTTAATATTTTTACTTTTATTTGAATCTAGGAGAATGTATTTAAAAAACATACTTGATCAAACCCCACATGTTTTCTAGCCTATTTCCAAATCAGATTTATATACATCAAAATTATCTTATTATCGATGGCCAAAATATTAACATATTTATTTATGTTGATTTGCCATTGCATGTCATTGTCGGGCATAAATTATGGAAGCACTACTCTCTACATAGCAAGTTCTGCCTTTTCTAAGAAAGTAAATAATTTTCATGAAAATATCTTTGAATAATAGATGAGAGTTGTTTATAGCTGTATGAAGCATTTTCTATTCCAAATATATACACATTGAATTATGAAATGTAAAAGAAATGTATATATATGAAATGTAAGACATGTAAAATAAATATAATTTGTATACATAAATTCAATCATATATTGTGTGTATATACATAAAATCATCTAAAGCAGAAGCTAACTTAGAGGTCTTCAATTTTTACAAATAAATAGGGCTTGACATTAAAGGAATCTAAATTATCTTAAGTCAGAATAAGGTGGGATAGGCAGGTAAGTATTTAGACTTTGAACACCCAGCATGTCAGGTAACTGCAAGCTGACAATTAACTTGGTGTTTCCTGATTGGGAGTGAGCAGGATTCTAGGCTGTATAGAAAAACAAACAAAAATCCTCTTTCAAGAAACATCCTTAAATATAGTCCTCTCAGATTTCCCACAGATTAAAATTGTCCTACCTGATGGCACAATCAAAATGTCAAACGTGGGATAATAAACCAAAAATAGAAGAGTCAACAGAGACAATAAACATCAGGAATTCCAAGATCTTCAGGTATTTGAATTTTAAGATAAAGCATAATTTGTTTAAAAGGTTAATAAGATTTGAGGAAGGATTAGAGAAAGGTAAAAGTCATACTTCAAAAAAATAGAACGTCTAGAATTTACTAATAGTATGATTAAAATTCATATAAATGTTACCTAAAATATAGCAAAAGTTATTTGCATGTAAGACGGATAATGTAGGTAAGTAAGAAAGAGAACTAGTCAACTTGAAGAAATATATGAAGGAGTGTGCAGAACACTATCTTGATTGAGTACAAAAAAAAGGCAAGGAGTAGGGAAAATAAATAAAAGTAAAGAGACGTTGGGAATGCAATGGCATAAAATAATATATGTTTAATTGGAGTTCCAGACGAAAATAATACAGGAAACAGTGTCAGGCAGTATTCAAACAGCTTGGGTTGACCATTTTCTGAAACTTACATAATACATGAATTATCAGATTAAGAAACAGCTAATGTCCAAATGGGACATAGAAAATGACATTCATGCTTAGGACCATAATAATAAAGTAGCAGAGCTCCAAAAAAGAGACAACTTTAAAATAATTCAAGTGGGGAGAGGGTACCTCTTGAAAAGCAAAAACATAAATATCTGGATAATAATGAAATAAGCACACAATATTACATTATTATCACCAAAGTTCTGATAGACTATAACTAGCTGTCACCCAATAGTTACATATTCAGTTAAACTATTACACGAGTCTTTCGGAGGAGGATTTAGTAACTGAGTGTAGACTATTTGATTAAACATATGTATTAAAATTTAGTGGACAATCATGAATAAATAAAATATGTCATAAAGTTTTTCTAATAGAAAATAAAATACAAGAACAAAAAACTTGATCAACCCAAATGAAGAAAGGAGACAACGCACAAAAGGAAACACAGGCAAAGCAGAACAGATGCAGGAAGTGGAGTCATTCACTGCTACCTCTGCCACTGTGGAAAAGAGCAAGAGGCCAGGAACTCGGAGTGAAATCCATCATCATACTGATTGGCTTGCCCTCCAATGGCACTTCCCCCACAATCCCACTCTTCCTCCCACCATTCATTTATCTTCCTTCCCCCTTGCTTCCCTGCATGCTGGTAAGGAGCTTCCGTTCAGACGGCAAAGACCCTGAAAAACCCCACAGTTAACTATTTGCAGCACCACGTGACTGTTACCAAAGAAATTGGTATATATTGGCACTTTTATCAGGTAGTGCCAGAGTAGATGATGAAATATCAGAAGTTTCCAGCATAAAAAGAAAAAAAAAAAGATAAATGAGGATCTGAGAAACTGATTTTTAGTCCCAGTGTAGCCTATTAGAACTTTTTTCTCCAGTCCTGAGTAAAGAAACTGTGTTTTAATTTTGGCTTTATATTCTGGATTGAACAAAACAGTAGACCAAGTTGTGAATTATTTTGAAATGAAACACTAACAGCTTTTGTCTGACCCTTCAACAAAATAGGATATTGGAGAAATTTTCTTTCACTGTGTAAATTATATCTCAAAAATGAATTATAAAAACACAAATATATAAAAGGGAAAAGTAAGGAATAGAAATTTCTACACAAGATGGTAGGAAAAAAAATCCAAACTTTCCCGTAAATACAATAAATGCAACTGAATTAAATTTATCAGTTAAAGCAGAGCCTATAATATTATATTTTTTAAAAAGCCATTTCAAGCCATATCTAAGATAGTCCTGTCGACTATAGGGGGTCAGCAAAGGTTTAGGTTTTGGTTTGGTTTTTTTTTTTCCCTGTTAATAGGCCTCCCGGTAAATAATTTAGGCTTTGAGGACCACATAGGACTGTTCTTTTACTTCTGTGAGTTTTCTTTTCTTATTTTAAAATAACCCTTTAAAAATGCAAAAAACCATTCCAAGTTCATGGGCCATATAAAATCAGGCCACAGGTCTGATTCGATTTTCAGTGTGTGATTTTTTTTAATTTTTTGTTCCCTGGACTGCAGTATGTGAGTCCACAAGGTAGAAAACTCAGGCATCTCAGTATTTAAAGCATCTCAGCTGTCTCCACTATCCCAGTCACCCACAGCTCTGTAAGTGAAATCAAGTGGTGGTTGTTTTACACTACAATGTTTTGGAGGTATTTGTTAGCCAATAAGAGGTAAATGGTACACAACTAAAATTAAAGATATGTATATACTATGGTGCAGAAATTCTACTCCCATAGTAACATGGAATACATTCAACAGTATTAATGGAGCAGTATTTGGAAATATTCACAGAAGTATTGTTTCAAGCACCAGCAAACTGGAATGCTTATATACCAATCAAGCGTTTGCATGAAAGAAAAATCTTCATGAAAATGTAAGTGATATAAAAAAGTGATAGGGCCGGGTGTGGTGGCTCATGCCTGTCATCCTAGCACTCTGCGAGGTCAAGGCAGGAGGATCGTTTGAGATGACGAGTCTGAGATCAGCCTGAGCAAAAGTGAGACCCTGTCTCTACTTAAAATGGAAAAACTCAGCTGGGTGTGGTCGTGCGTGCCTGTACCCAGCTACTCAGGAAGCTGAGGAAGGAGGATTGCTTGAACCCAGGAGTTTGAGGTTGCTGTGAGCTAGGCTGATGCCACAGCACTCTAGCCCAGGTAACAGAGTGAGACTCTGTCTAGAAACAAAGAGGGATCCATTTTGTCAAAATGGGGTAATATAATGTTAAAAATAACTCATTTATTTTCTTATAAATATCCATCGTGAATCTGTAGTCTATTCTTTCCTCTCAACTGAGCATCTGTTTTGATAGGCTTCTCTTCCTTTCTTCCAGTAAGAAGCCTGGATTTACAAGGTGATTATAGAAGGAAATACCAATGTTCAGAGGACATACAGGCCTTCTGGATGTCCTCTGGGACATCAGAACATGTGAGGATAGGTCTAGGCTGCAAACACCACTGGCGTCAGCTCTCTGGCTGCTGCACTTCACTCCTAAAGATGATAAGTTTTTTCCAAAGATATCTGGTCCACATTTCTTCTAAAGCACTGGGGAGCCATAGAAACAATATTAAAATAGAAAAATATTTTCTGTACTGCCTTGATTATACATACCCCAAAAATATGAAACATGCTTTTTTTAAAAAAAAAAATGTATCAAAACCCGCTTTTAAATATATTAAATGTATTACTACTTTGTGTGTGTGTGTTCAATAACTAATTGCATTCACCGGGAGTTACTTGACCAATAATAAAAACAAAGATACCATCACTTCCCTACTTAATTTTTTATTTTAAGGTTGACTTGATGGAAAATAAAAATATTATGGTAGGTTTGCTTGTCAGGCTAGTTTTTATTATTATTACTATTTTACTATATAATGCTTAATTTTTTAATTCTTTGGGATTATAATTTTTAAATAATTTATATTTTGAAATAATTTCAAATATAGGCGAAAGTTACAAGAAAAGTACAAACTATCTCACCCAGATGACCAATTGTTAGCATTTTACTGCATCCAGCCATCCTATACATAAAACTCTTTTAAATTTTATCAATTGTCCCAATAATGTTTCTTTTTTCCATTCTGGCCAAGATCATGATTAGGTGGATATACATAAAAGGAAAATGCTTGGAGGAGTCTGCAGTCTATGATATATGGCCAAACTGATCAGCATGGGATGTTTTATTGTGGTTTAATTGGTTTCTCCAGTGATTTGCAATCTTTGCTAAGTGGCTTTGGAAGGATAAGATAATTAATTTGCCTGAGACAAAGGCTGCCAGTGGTTCTAAACCATGTTGCCGCCACTTGAGTAAACATAACCTTAGTGTTCTATCACTGGTGTGACTACTGTTATTCAAATTCTGATTCATATTCTGCAATAACCTTTGTGGCATTTTACTAGACTGCCCTGCTGGATCGGCAAGGACAGATTTCTTCTGGACCAACTGTTGTGCAACATTGTCAACCAGCAATTACTAGCAGGTCATCATGGCTTTGTCCCACACTGAGTTTTAATAGGTTGGATTTTTCTGTGCAGCAGATAGAGCAGCAGAGTAACATAATGACATCTATATTAAAATTCATTAACCTTGCAAAAGCACTTACTATCATCAGTAGATAAAAACCTTGCTAACTACTAAGCCTTAAATATTCATCAAGATACTAAGATTTAATTTCTTTATAAATTTGTGCTCACTCTTTAGAGTTAGTGTACTGAATGTTGATAATTAAAATGGTATTAGCAAATCTTTGAGGAGTATATAGAGCATCGGAATTTGGTATTTATTAATGCTAGTTATCTGGGAAATGATTCAAATTGCTAAGATAGCCTAAGATCCCCTTATGGTCTGAGTATGTAGATATCCATAATCAAAGTATTTTATACATAAAAAAGAAATGAGATTGACAGATTTTTCTGCAGAAGCAGTACTACAGACTTATCATCCTGAAAAAGACTATAATTCTTGCCGCACATTATGACTCCAAACAAATAAGGTATGGTTGTTCTGAAGGGCAGAAGACTTATAAATGCACCGGCTTATCTCTCTTCAATTATAGACAGAGCCCTGCTTTCTTCCTAAACCTGATTAATAGTCATCCTTTTTTATGCTTTGGTTTTCATCTTAGTTTTCCTGATACTTTTACTTCTCCAGTGAGACCCTTTGAAACACACACTCTCCAATAGCCTATCTTTACCCTTATTTAGTTTTAGCCAACGTTTGTGATCAATATATGTACACATCTACCCCTAGAGGCTAAACAGTATTTATCTAATATATAATTTCTTTTTGTATGACTAGTGGCCACCATGGAAGGAAAATTCACACGAATTTTGAGTGTATTACCAAATACTTGGAGTAGGAACTGGTGGAAATCCAATAATACTTTTGCATCATCATAAAGTCAAAAACTCATATTTCAGGACCATCTGTTGAATGACACATTTGTAAGCAAACATCAACATTCTTTTACTACATATTACAATTATTATCTTGTTTATTGTGGTATGTGGATCATTGTGTTGCTACAGTTAGATTTAGTTGTGAGTCAGTGGGACAAAATAGTGTAATAGTAGAAAGATGGACCAATATGATATAAGAAGAAGTTACTGTATTTTTATTGTGTTTAGCTTGAGAAGGATTAAATAAACAGATAAACCATTAAATACACTACAGGAGAGAAATAAATCCCACGTGGATTTATTATGGGTGTCTAGACAGAGAAGTGATTGTCTTGATTGGTAATAACAGCTTCAGAAAGAAAGGATATGTTAAAATTTTCATTTCTTTATGATTATTAAAAAGAGGCAGGAGAGCAGAGAAATAATAATAGTAGTGGCAGTAGTAGCAACTGATTGTGGAACTTCTGCTAAGTACCAGACATTGTGTTAGATGATCTCCCTCTGTTATCTCATGTAACTCTTACAGGAAAGTGGTTATTAGCTCTGTTACTTATGAAAAAGCAAAGGCATCCAGAGAAGGATTTCAAACACACAAGAGAGCTAAAATTTAAATCTAGGACTTCTGAATCTAAAGCGCATGTTTGATCTACTGCATAAATTGAATGTCTCTCATCTGCCAGAGACCTTGCTGTGTCGTGGGAATGAGGCTGAGTGCTAGAATTCTACTTACATTCAGAATGGAAGGCATCATAGAGTAGGAAAATTATCAGCTAGATCTTAAAGAATGATTAGGAATTGGGTAAACATAGTAATCCAAGGTGTATAGAGATGGGCAGGAGGGACAGTGTATTTTAGTGAAATCAACTACTTATACGAAAGTTTGGATTTATTAAAGGGAAATAGTGACCAGATAATAGAGCACATGCCAGGGCGTTTCAGGAGCTGGATTTTGAGGTTTAGGCAAATAGATTGAGGTAAATTTTAGAGATCAAGGAGATAATCACTGAGCATATGTTGTAGAAGCCAAAGCTGTAGAAGTTTCAAAGAATAAGTGAGTGAGTAGTTTCAAACACTTCAAAGAGACTGAGCTGGGTGAGAAATTAAAGAGGATTTTATATTCTGTAAATAGAAGGTTATCAATTCTCTTTGAGATGCGATTTTATTACAGCAGGAGAAAGTATTCATAAAGGAGTGATTATATGGTAAAAAAGAGGTAGTGAAGATAAAAAGTCTCCAAAATATAAGTGGATTTAAAACAACTGCTCCTTTTTCAATGCTTTTAAATCATTTATTCGATGATCTTTACCTCATTTCAAAAATAAGAGACTCCAGTAAATTGAATTTTCTTAAATAGTTTTCCTAATGTAGGAGTATTACCTTACACTATTTTACCTTTTAATATTTGATGAAATGCCCATTCCTTCTTCCAGATAGATTGTGTCCTTTTAATCCTAACAGGTTTTACATTTAGTAAGCAACAGTTTGAATTAGAAGGTGACATTGCCATAGCCGTATTTTCTACAACCAAATTGGTTCCTCCTAATATAGGTGGACAAATTGGGAACAATGACTCCTGGAGAATGAAAGCATAACAGAAGAAGAATTGGGACTCAGAAATCATTGTGCTGAGGCTGAGGCCAAAGGATCGATTGGATCACTGAGCTTCATAGAATCCAAGTGTTAAAGGATCATTTATCCAATATTTTAATTTCCTCTACCTCTACTACCAGGTGGTCATCTACTTCTACTTGAAACTCTCTGTGGGCATACGTTTGAGATTTGAGTGAGTAAATGTGAGATGCTATATTTGTTAATACTTAGCTCACTAGAGAGTCTGTGTCAAGTAAGAGAAGGTTTGTGCTATCTAAAGACTGAGTACTTTTTCATAGGTTAGTTGCTCCATGGGGTGCGATTTTATAGCAGACAATAACAGCAGACTCAAGCTTTATCCAGTTCCTAAGCAGGTGAAGATGATCACAGTGCACATAGCATTTCGGTGTTTCCTTGGGGTCAGCTTCCTTCAGATTATGAGTATCGACACAAGAGAATCCTCCAGGCTAATGGACATGGCAGCTAACTTAAGTGCTAGAATTGGGGGCTAGAGGACAGAAAGGTGCAGAAAGAACGAGTTAGAATATTGCTTTGTGCAATGGATTTTACACCATAAATATACACGTGTAAACATTTGCACTGTATAGGTTTCATCTGAGTAACTATACATAGCAATTTCCTTAAGCCTGCAGTTCATCAATTGAGTACGACAGCAGTGTGGACTCACTCACTGGATCCAGCTGGGTTACTCAAAGCCGTGGAGCGAAAGAATCACCCAACACTCTTCCAGTAAGCCAGATATCACTTTCTCACATTCTATTTTTTTTAAATATCTCTGGAGTAGATGGACACATATAACATACATGTGTGTGTATTCACATCATAGTCATATTTACATGCATATTTATTTATTTTTTCCAAGTGTTCCTCCCTGTGATTCCATCCACTGAGTTTCTATCATCGCCATTTAAAACAAATTTGATTCATTCTTGAAAAATACAGCCCATTAAGGGGAGCTTTTTTCCACCCTTAATAACTTCTTTGTTAGTGTAAAATACTACTACTGTAGTTTTTCATTCAAATAGTAGGGTTTTAAGTTGTTAATATGTTAGTTGATTCTTAATATGGATTTTTAATGTGTGTATATGTATATACACATGTGTTTAATATGTGCATTCAGTATTAAAATTATGAACGTTTTAGCACCTCTTGTATACTCCTGGATAGAGCTGGAATGTATTCTACTAAGTGAAGCATCCTAGGAATGGAAAGACAAGCACCACATGTACTCACCATCAAATTGGTATTAACTGATCAACACATAAGTGCACATATAAGAATAACATCTACTGGATGTCGGGCAAGGGGGAGGGGGGAGGGAGGAACAGGGAGGAGGGGATGGGTATATGCATACACAAAGAGTGCAATGCGCACCATCCGAAGGATGGACATACTTGAAACTCGGACTTGGGGAGGGAGCGGGCGCAAGAGCAACATACGTAACCTAAACATCTGTACCCCCTTAATATGCTGAAATAAAAAAAAAAATTATGAACATTTTTAACATTGCTGAGGGAAAGATTCCAGGGTGATTAATGTGCAGAAGACTCAGGGTAACATCCACCCTAGCAAAAGAAGCAAAAATTAACTAAGCCACAAACTTCTGACATTAATTACAGTCCTCCCTCAGAGTATAAGAGCAGGCCTTACCTTGATTATGAATCTGTGAAGTTGCAAGTCTCACTCTATTTCTCTTTGACTATTGGAAAGATTCCGTTTGCATCATGGGCAGGTAATAGACAATGTTGAATACAATTGTTTATTTATCACACTTAATAGTTTGGAGTTCTGATAGTCTCTGAATTCTTATATAACTGGTAATAGACCCCACATTCTTTCTGGCATAATTGTCATGTCCACACATAAATCGTGCATGCCCTTTTTGATGATCCAAACATTTTATAGCTTCAATAATAATGTCTTCAATCTCTCTTTGTTAACTATCTACATATTAAACAATTCACCCCCACCCCCAAACTTGAGCACTGTGCTGAGAAGTTGAACGTACCATTGGCTACTCTGGCAGAATGTTTTTTTCCAGAGATGAGCACTCCAATGTGTATATAACCCATTCTACATGCTTTTCTTACAATATGACATTGACATTGTTTCTTTGAGAAGTTAGGCTTATGATTCCTTTCCTTAAATCTGGGCAGAACTTTGTAACTCCTTCCACCAAAAGGGTGACGCAGAAGTGATGCATGCTTTCTGAGGCTTGGTCATAAAAGGCCACACTACTTTCACCTTCTGTCTCGTGACATATGCCTTTGGAGTTGTGAGCCAACATATTTGGCTATTCTACAGCCACATTGTAAAGATCATGAGAAGGGACCACATAGAAATAGAGAAAGATGCTTAAGGAGCTCTGGGTGCTCTAGCCACCAGCTGTTCAAATTTTCCTGGACTAAACTCCAGACATATGAGTAAAGAAGTCTTTGAGATGGTCATACTCCAGCTGTACTCTGACTTCAACCTCATGAGGGACCTCATGAAACTCTCAGTCACTCTTAGCTGAGTGTCTCCAAATTTCCTGAGCCACAGAAACTATGACACATAACAAATTGCTATCATTTTAAGCTACTTTTGTTGGGATAATTTGTTGTACAATAACAGATAACTAACAGAGCTCTAAGAAATAGATTCACCTTTGGAATGCAAATATTAATTTTGTTAAAATTCATAAATTTAAACATTCTATTTTAATCTTATTACAATGCAATATGATAGTTGATATCATATTTGATAGAAAATATCATATGGAGTTTCTCTTGTCTATAAACTGTAAATTTGATTTTCATAATTTTTTTGTCCCAGTTAGTTATGTGGATTCAAGTTACCATGACAAGCACCACAATGTCAATTCAATGAGGACAGATTTTATTTTATTTTGTGTGACACTTGTGTTGCCAATGCTTAGTATGACACCTAGCATAGAACATATAACTCTTTGTTGAATAATAAATGGATGCTTAGATTTTAAATAGATATTATTATATGATCAAAATTATTGTTTTAATAAATAAGTTTAGCTGTTTGTGACAATCTTGTGATTAGCGTTTAACTTGTCAGACTAACTAATTTTTCAGAGAAAAATTTGTCAGTTTTCTCTATCCAGTGGAATGTCAGCAAATGAGCTGTTTGAGACAAACAAGATGACAGCAACTTGTTTGTTTCCTGCAGTCTTCCCTGTAAGAAGGCTATTCATTGATGATTGTAAAGTCATGAATATTTTCCATCCTCTATGTGTGGTTATTTAAAGCACACTCCTGCAATTAAGCCACCTCGTGTATTTGTGGAATGTTTAGGTTGAATCACTACAGCTCTTGGTTGATGTATGGGTGACAAGTGTGGATACAAAATATGATCATGGTTATCACTGAAACTGGTATTCAAACTTGGACAATGAGTTAGCCAGTATTCTGAGAGACGAAAGGACAGGGAACACTGAAAATATGTTTATATAGGAGGAAAGAGAGTATTGTAGCCATGGATGGAGCCACAGAGCAGGTGGATTAGTAAAGGGAAACGTGGGTGCTTCAGTGGAAATGCCGCACTGAAATAGAGTAGAAAGGAAACTGCCTTGAAAATTTCTCAACGCAAACATGGCTTATATAAAGACTCTCTCTTTAGAGTATAGACAGGCCCAAACCCCAAACTAATAGTCACTTCCTGAAACCATCAATTGGTATGGTAAGAAATACATACATGGCCATCTCACGGTAACCTCAAAGGTACCATAAATGAACTGAAGAGTAAGAAGGCAGAGTCATCATCGGGACCCAGTCTGACCATCTTCTTATTCAGCCCATGCAGACACAGCCTTTCTTATTCAGCACAGCATGTCCAGGAGGAAAACAGCGATGTGCTTGACTGTCTGGTTAAGTATTAATAACTTTTCCCATTTATTTATCATACATAAATGAATGACTGTCAGGTGTGGATAATAGCAAGCACAGAGTGGCCGTGAGGATCAATTTTATGGAATATTTTTACAAGGTTTTTTTATGAAAGCCCTGCTCTTTTTTTGTTGTTGTTGTCCGTCCCCTTCCCCGTCCCCCACGAAGTGTCCGTATGCCACATTGTACAGAAAATACTGGATGCTTGGGGAAAATAGCCTTTTGTTGTTGATTTCCCTGAGAACTGTTGTAATTTTTTTTTAATAGTAGAGCTAGGGTGAGATTTTTGATGTTCAATTTGTGCAAAAAAGGTCTATTTAGAGTTGCTGGGCTTTAAATTTAGCATTCAGTTCATTAAAGTTATAAATTACTTTGATTATCTGAAGCTGTTAAAGGCAAAACATATATTTTATTGTTTTATTAATTAATCTAGAATTTTTTAATTAAAAACCCTTTACTTTTCTTTGATTATTATTAAATTAATGCAGTTGGAAATAATTAAATTCAATTAAGTAATTTGTATCATTTGTAATTTAATTACATTTCTTTAAGCCTTATAAATTGCATTAATAAATACAATTTTTTCATTTCATGTCAAGCACTTCCAAAACTTAATGGAGCAAACGTATGAACCAAACAGACAAAACTTCTGGAATACTTAACTAATTTTTGTAAGTCTAAGATGTGAGTTTTCTTTCAATTTTTTTCTCTCAATCCAAAGACATTCCTTTAGCATCTTCTGTAGTGCAGGTTCGCTGGTAATTCTTTTTCTTTGTGTATCTGAAAATTATCTATTTTCCTTTATTTTAACAGGATATTTTCACTGTACATAGAAATCTGGACCTAGTCCCCCCACCCTCAAACTTTAAAGACATGGCTCCAGTGTATTTGGCATCTACTGTGTATTATGAGAAGCTGGCTGAAATTATTTCTATCCCTTTATGAAATGTGTTGTTTGACTTTGACTGTTTCAAGATTTCGTATTTTATCTTCATACTATGGGTCTAAGTGTGGTTTTCTTTGTGTGAGGTTAGCTGGGTTTTTTCAATCTGTAAGTTGATGTTTTCAAATTTAGGAAATATTTAACTACTCTTCCTTCAGTTTTTTTTTTTTTCTTTTTCGCCTCATTCTATCTTATCTCCTTATGGAACTTTGACTATGCATATGCTATATCTCTTGATATTTTCCCAGACATCACAGAATTTCTTTTTCCTTTTTTTTTCTGTTTCCTTCTGGTTAGATGACTTATGTTGATCTATCTTCAAATTCCTAGACCACTTTTCTGGCATCTCCAATATGATGTTAAGAAGCCAATCTAGTGAATTTTTAATTTGAGATGTTGTAGTTTTCAGCTATAGAATTTACATTTGCTCTTTCATATAGTTTCCATTTATTGTCTGCTATTCTGCATGTGTTCACTCATTTTAAACATATATCTCTCTAAGATTTTTGAGTGTATTTCTTTCTAGTGGATACTACACATATAGAGAAACCTAAACTCTCATGCACTGCTGCTGGTGGGGTGGTAAATTGATACGACTCCTTTGAAAAACTCTTTGGCAGTATATATTCCCATTAAGAATACATATCTTCTGTGGCACAGCTATTTGACTTTTAAGCATACACTGAAAAGACATAAATGTATCTATGAACAGAATATGCATACAAAAATATTCATACCAGCATTATTTATAATTATTCAAATCTGAAAAATCTCAGATATCAAATTCATCAACATTAGAATGAGTATATTAACTAGTGTATTCATGCAATGTAATATTAAATGTTAATTACATGAACATACTGGTCCTACATGCACGTTTTTGTCAAATCTTACAAAGTGTACTTTGAAATGAGTCAGATACTGAAAATTGCAGATTGTATTATTTTGTTTACATAAAATTCAAAAACAGAAAAACTAATCTATGGTATTAGAATAAATTTAGAGGATTTTTAATAAAGAAATAGATTAGTATTGGGGGCATGAACAAAGCTGCTTGGTTGCTGCTATGCTTTAGATGTCTGTGTCCTTCTCAAAATTGATGTTGAATCTTCATACTCATCATGATAGTGTTAAGAGGTGATGTTCTTGGGGAGGCGTTCGGGCCACAAGGGCTCTGCCCTCACCAAAGGGATTAACACCCTTATAAAAGAGGTGTGAGGGTTCAGCCCTCTTTGCCCCTCTGCCTTCTGCTATGTGAGGATAACCCAAGAAGGCCTTCATCAGTGAGACTGAATGCTGGTGCCTTGATCTTGAAGTGAAAAGTCATTTATTGTACACTGGACACAAATAGCTCCAGTCATTAAATACCAGATATTAAAGCATGCGCCTTTTTCAAATTGAATTTCCAATCATCCATAGAATTGACACTCCTATGCCAAATCTCAGGAAGTATTGCTGCTTTTATTACAGAGTGCTTTGTCTTTGACTAAAGAACAGAGAAAACCAGAAGTTATCATAATTAGCATTCCCTTCACTATGCACTGTAAAATAATTGTAACTTGAAACCACATTATATTAATTGAAAACTCTAATGGAAATGTTCAGAACATTGGTATGTTATTAAAAATGCACTTCGCATTATGGTATTCTTTTGTACAATTTTGGAGTAACGGGAAAACGTTTCCGAAGATTGGCCTACTCATCCTTTTAATTCATGACAGTATTTCCACTTATCTTTTTTAAAAACGAGATCATTAGGTTTCTTCCCATAGAGTTGAGTCTGAGTCTGCAGGACGGGTGCAGAAAAATAGGTAGATTGTGACTTATTCTTTTGGCCTTTTATAGAGAAACACACACACACACACACACACTCAAAGGTAGACGAGGGTATCCATGAGGGATTATGAAAAATAACTTTGTGATATTCTCTTGGGGCCTAGAGACTTTCTCTGGATAATTTAGATATAACATATCAAAAGTTAGTGTAGTACACCTGGAGCTGGACAACTAACTTGTTTCTGATGGTCCCACTTCTCATTTCTACTTTTTACTTGTCATACTATCTTAGTCCCTTTGGATTGCCATAACAAAATAACCTAAACCTGGAAGCTTATAAACACAGAGATTTATTTCTCACAGTTCTGGAGGCTGGGAAGTACAAGATCAAGGCAATGATAGATTAAATGTCTTTTGAGGACCCATTTTCCCATAGACAGGTGTATTCTCACTGTAATCTTACCTAGTGAAAAGGGGGGGTCTCTCTCTGGGCTCTTTAATGAAGGCACTCATTCCTCATTAAAGGCACTGAGCCCTCATGACCTCATCGCCTCCCTTAAATCCCTCATTTTAAAATACCATCACATTGGAAATTAGGATTTCAACACTAATTTTGGGTGGGTGCAAACATTTAGTCCATAACACATACTGACCTAAAACACATACATTGTAGTATGTGTTTTATGGTATTTGAAGAGAACAAATATTCTAAAATTGGAAATAAAATATTTTATTTATATTTATAATACTTCTAGCTCCCAGATAAATATTTACATCAACATTAAATTTTTTATGTAGTTTTGCAGCATTCCTCCTTGAGAATTTGTAGTCATGTTTAATTCTGAAAAAAGTGTTAGCAACAGGATTTCTGGCAGAAAAATATCTCAGAGCTTTTGGAGAAAAAGACAGTATTGGCAATTTTTGGTTTGTTTGTTATGTTGTGTTTTCCCATCAAGTGTTGTCTCATGCAGAGTGTGATGTCTCTTGAAGAGAGAAGGCATAAAAGCACTTCAACCTTCAGGTGCTCAAACAAAATGTTCCACTGTATTATCACAAACCTAAAAGATTCTATAACTGAGATTACAATATAAGGGCTATAAGGGCTGTTTGTGAGCTTTGCTTAATGAGTCAATTTATTTATTTTTATTTTTTTATTTCAATATATTAAGGGGGTATAAATGTTTTAAGTTACATGGATCATTTTTGTTATGTTCGAGTCCCAGCTATAGGTATGCCCATTGCCTAAACAGTTTTCATATTACCCATTAGGTTGGTTTATTCCCCTTTCCTCCTTCCCACTCCCCCCTGGTTAATTTCCACTGAATTTTACTTCCCTCTGTGCAGATGTGTGCTCTTCAGTTAGTTCTAATTTAATAGTGAGTACATGTGGTGTTTGTTTATCCATTCTTGAGATACTTCACTTAGGATAATGGTCTCCAGTTGCATCCAGATTATTGTGAATGGTATTATTTCATCTTTTTTATGTTTAATGAGTCCATTTTTAAATTAAATCCGATTATATAGATCTTTTTCTTTGTCCCCTACAAATTAGAATGTACAAATTCTAATTTTGTACAATGTTGATTTGGATAGTCACATCATGGCAATTTTACCGTACATTTTTTAAGTGCCTAAATTAAGTATGAACAATTCATCTGCTGAATGTGATTCTGAATATGAATCTAATATCTCGGATGACAATATCCAAAACTTGGTTTTTTTGGTACTCAAAGCACTTTTTCCACTTCAATCAATGTCTAGATTAGAAGAACTGTTTTCTTTTAGTAGCAGGCAGAATATATTTTAGATTTTTTATTAAAGTCTTCTTCCTCATTTTTCTTCCAATGGCACTTCCTACAAAAAGCATTCTTTGCTTCTTTCATGTAATTCTTACACATATCAGGCTGAAGAGTCTTTTATTAATCACTACTCCTACTAAACAGCACCACGAGAGCTGGAGCTGCATCTTATTCTTCTGTATACAGAGTACTTCATGCTTTGAGAGGGGCTGGAACATTCAACCAGCTCAATATTTGCTGGTGAATGAGTTAGATTTTACTCTCATTTGGGCACCTTTCAAATCATTAAATAGCTAAAAGTATAACTACGTTTCTATCAGCAGATGCTCCATATCTATTTTTGATATGAAGATAAAACAATAAAACTCCAAATATCACACATTTTCATGTATTTTTCAAAGAATAATTTAAAAACATAACCTCTTTAAAAAACCTTAAGAGACGCTTTGGTTGCCCTCCAAAAAACATTTATACCCTATCTCCCTTAAGGCAAAGTCTGTGTTTCTCTGCTTCATCCTTAGTTTATTTAAGTAAAGTGACCTGGTCCTCTTGTCTTGAGTAAAGCTCAAACATGCCATCCTAGTGATCTCATTTCCATTATCATTATTGGTTAGGGATGAGCATGAGTTTGATTTCTGGCTAATGGAGTAGAAGAGGAAGTCCATTGGATACTTCCACAGTGGTCTTCTGGCTAACCAAAGAATATTCACAGGAAGACATGGTGACACATTTTATGTTCGAAGTTGTCAGGTATGCATGAAAATTGCAGAATCCTATTTGTCGTTTCCATGAGAAGGGTCAAGCCAAAATAAAGAACCAGTTAAGTTGAAAGTAACTCTTTTTTTATGTCATTAAGACAATAATGGAATTCTCTTTTAGAAACTTCTTAAGAAGTGATATAGTAAGTATTTTCTTCGTTTTAGTTCACTTTGATTTTTTTGTTTCTTGCACCTGAAACATCAGAAATTATTAACTTCTTAAAAGTTTTATTCAGGAATTTTAATTGGGTTTGAGTAGTGATGTTTTTAAACATACACAATGGCAGTAAATGTTAAATTTAAGTAATAATTTTAATTGTCTCACTTATGTGGTGAATCAGGCTTTAGCAATTCAAGCAGTAAAAATGTTCTCACGAAGTCCTGGAGAAAATGCTACATGTATAAAAGGAAGTAATTCCTCTAATGCACCATGAACTGGCCAAATTTTGTCATGTAGTCAATTTGGTTGATAAAATTAGCAGATATAAGGTTTCTCTTTGTGTTGCTTCTGCCAGCCTGAAAGTACAGCCCTGTTAAACACACACACACAAAACCACTCCTCTGCACCCCATGGAGCTGATAGATATGGAAGGGCTGAGTCATGAAAAGGTCACTTACATGAAGGGCAAAGAAAAACAACATCTTAGGAATATTTTTCCCAAATTAATTTAAAAAATTGATTGATATTTTGGTAAGAAAGTTTTCACTGAGAACCAGAAGCTTCTCTGACAAACAGGCACAAAGAAGATGTCATGAACAGAGTAGTAGATAAAGGTAGCCACACAGAGCAAACAAGACACAGTCTACTATCCTTATGAAGAATTAAAAGATCTGGCTTCTGTGAAGTTTTAAAAGCATGAGAAATATTCAACTGAAGCAGCCAATTATCATCACAGAAACTGGGTGCTCAGAACATGGTGATTTAAGGTGGGTACCGTAACATTATACGTCAGTCACATCAAACATGTCCTGTACTGAAAAAACACCCAGTCCCTTCTTTTTCCCTGTCAATAGTATCCCAGAGAAGTAAGCAAATGTGTTTACAAAAAATGATAAGAAGGAAGATTTCAGCAACATAGGTTTGTGATTTCCAGACTTAACGCTATTTCAGTTCAAAGCGTACTTTTGCCACTCCTAGTTTTGTGTCATCATGAGGGTTAAAAGAGATGATGCATCAAACCATTATAGTCATAATCATTCATCAACTGTTCATTTGTCATAATTCTTGAAAAAAGCTGATAATACCGGAATAACCAATTGCTAATATATTCGTCAGATAGATAAATACATAATTATAGATATGATAAGAAGAAAACATTTAGTTAGGTGATTTGTTACTGCCTATGGAGTTACAGGAGGATGTCCTGAGAGGGGTGCTGTTGAGGGAAGACTTGAAGAAGGAGTGAGGATAAATAAGAAATTGGGGTAAAGGTGGGAAAAGGTATATAAATAGGCCTAGGGAACTGCCTGTGCAGAGGCCCTGTGCCTGGAAGGAGACAGAATAGCAAAGAATTTGGACACCTACAATTGAGTATGTGTGTGAGAATGCGTGTGTGTGTGTGTGTGTGTGTGTGTGTGTGTGTGTGCGTGTGTCTACAAGATAGAGGAAGATGTTGTTAGTTTTATGGCTGTGGGAATAGTGGTCTCTTACAGCCAGCATCCCAGATTTTAGAAGAAACTTGTCACACCAGAAATACCAAATGAAACATAATTTTATACATACACATGATAAATGCCTTAGGCAAGTATATACGAACACTCAGAAAATATTATGCATTTAGGTGCTTATTTTAAAAAGGCTATTGTTGGGTAATTGTGGTCAAGAGAGATGCAATTAAGAAGGGACCCTTGGTAGGCTGGTCATTTGGATATAATCGAAGTAAAAGAGAAGAATTGCCAAGAAACTATAAATACAATGACAGCAAATATTGCATATTTAAACTTTTAAAATCTTGTATAGATACTTACATATTCTATTTTATTGATTTTTCAAATATATAAACAAAGCATTATGTGTGAGCTGGATTTGGAAGTATTAAGATAAAATTTTCCATATTGGTCAAAAACAGTTTTTCAATAGCAACTAAAATGAAGTAAATGAGTTGATCTGTGGCACTTGTTATTACATAGAGTTGAATAATTTTTAGCTGGCTTTTGTACATTGAAATTAACCTTTAGTATGCATTTTATGGAAGATGAATTCCTTACATGTAACTAATCTTAACTCCTTTTTTTCTTCTCATTTTTGGCCAAGCCAATTATTCTCACTAATTATTGAGTAATAAAATATATCTTTACACTGGATAAAGAGAAACACAGAGACGGAAAATGGAAGAAGACTTTTCTCCCACTTTATCCCATTAGATGTTGTGTTGCACTCCTGACCCTAAATCTTTGGCATAGGCAAACTTACTCTATGTTGTGGTATTTAAGAATTCCTTTAAGTGACAAAGAATGCTTTTTATGAAACGAAGTTTAAAAATATTAATTTGAATGTGAAATTACATGGAAGTCGTTTGCTTTTATATAGGCAAGCTTGCACATATGTAATATTCTGAAAAAATTGTTTATTTATAAAAATAAATGGAATATAAGTTTGTGCTTAGGAATTCTATGCATATTTATGGATAATTTTACAAAATAATTTTAGTGCTTTTGATTGAAGAGAAAGGCAATTATGTTACTACTTTTTATTTGTTGATATCTATTTTGTATATGGCTATTTTGGTAAAACAATTTTTTAACCATATGTGAAGATATAGAAAAGGTGGAACTGATTATGATGAATAAATTTTGCAAGCAGAGTGATAAGCCCTAACCATATTAAAAAAGAATCTCTGAGAATTTCCATTAATATTAAAACAAACCAAATAATATGCAACCCAATGTTTTTTCTGTGGTTCCTATAAATTTAAATAATATAAAAAAAAACAATATATAAACACACAAGCACAGATGTGTTCCAATAAAACTTTATTTTTGGACACTGAAAAAAAAAGTTCAGAAAGTTAAAATATTTTCACAAAATAAGTTAAAATACTATTTCTTTAATAAATACAAATGTTAAAATAAAAATTCTATACGTGCTATATATAGCATACATGTTATATAAAATCATGTGTTTTTCTCTTTCTGAATGATTAAAATACAATGAAATAAGTAGCATGTTAAAGAAATCATGCACAGGATTCAAGATACATTATTCTGAGTGTTATTGGAAGCAATTTACAAGGCTATTTTTTTTATTTGTGCCTTTCAACAAATGATCAAAAAAATTATAATACCTTAGTATTCTTAAAATAGTGAGAATATACTATATATATGTGTGTATATATATATATATATATATGGAACTTAATAAAATATTGGATGCTTTCTCATATATTTAATCCAGTTACCATTTAATTCATTCATCAATCTGCTAGCAAGGTACTAGTAGTCTCGCTTTACATATAAAAGATGTGATAGTCAGAAGTTCAAGATCACGTAGCTCATATGTAGTAAAGCTAGCACGTGAAGCTGTGTTTTCTGATTGTCCTCATTGTTTCCAAAAGTCACATATATTTTAAAAATATATTTATATACTGTGTCACAAATATATTACTTTTATATTAGTCCATTTGGAAATATGTTTGAAAGTAGTAGATTGTTCCATTTATGGATCAGACAGTGAGCTTTGGGGTCCCACAGATGTGTTCCAATTTGACTCAATTACCACCAGCTATGTAATCCAGCACAAGTTATATAATTGGGGACAATAATGAAGTACATTTGTAGTTATTAATTTTATTGCTTATCCATCCCAGATAGCAAAAACATAATAGGGAATAATTGAAATAATTGTGATTATCTTAAGATTCATTGCACTAGGCTGCTGTAAGAAAATACTACATAACCACAGAAATTTATTTTCTTACAGTTCTGGTGTCTAGGTGTATGTGTGTGTTATAACATTATGGTTATGATTTCTAGGGACAGAAGCAAGAATGAGCCACATATTGTTCCAGTATAAAAGGACCAAGGCCCATCATGGTGACACCTTATTGTGTCCTCAGGAATTTAAATAGTATATTTGTCCCTGATTCCTGCTGTGGGTACAGAGATGAAGAGAAGTATTTCTGCATGGAAAATAATTATTTTTAAAATGTTTATCATGTCTAACTACAAACATGGCCACTGTAAGGGTATTCACTTTGATAAATGTATAAAGAGAAGTAGAAATTTGACTTATGATAATTACATTCCCAAACTATATATTTTCTTGTCTTTAACATTCTCTTTCTCTTGATGATTAAGAGACATTGAGGTTTAAATGTGAGAATGAAATTTTCCATTTTGAACTTTCATTAATAAGTTATTACTTTTAAATGCTAAAATTCATTAATTTTTAAAAAGTTAATGTCAGATAAGTGAGAATATATTTGACTATTCCTCTTTTTAGTACAAAAAAAGGCCATTTACAGGTATAAATTTAGAGAATATTATAAGGTTCATTAGTGGTTTGTACTTAATTTTAAAAAGTGCCTTAAACTCCTCAACTATTAATTTATTCAACACATATTTATTGATTATCTACTATGGATTGGACATGACTACACATTTATATAGGGGCAAAGAAGGAAGACAGACACTTATGTTCATAGAATTTATATCCTAATGGTGGTGGTGGAGGCAGAGAGGTAATAAATACATACATAAATAAGCAAGTAGAAGTGGTTAGGTAAATAGCACTGTGAAAGTTAAGCAGAGTGGTATAATAGGGCAATAATTGGAGTGTCTCTGATTGTGTGTTTAGATAAGGATTGGATTACGAAGGGACTCGTAAGCAGCTGGCCATGCACAGATATTATACATGGGAAGTGCTTTTCTAGAATACAACTGCCCTGCCACAGGTACAGGCTCAGCATGACTAAGACAGGAAAAAACACAAATGTGTAATAAAGGGAAAAATGGTGGAGATGAGGATGAGGCAATGGGAGAGTCAAGAACCAGATCAAGTAAGACTTCGTGGAACAAAGGAATGAATCTGGAATTTATTTTCACTACCATGGACAACCATTGAAGTGTTTGGGCAGGAAATAAAAATGATGTAAATTGTGTTTTAAAAGTCTCCTTGGACACTCAGTGGAAAATTGATGATAGAGGGGCAAGTGATAAAGTGGGAAAGACCAGTCTGGATGGCACTGCAGTACTCAAGGTGAGAAACAGTCGTGTCTTGGGCTAGTGTTTTCATCATGTAGGTAGTAAGAAGCAGTGTCCTAGAGTGAGACTGGACAAGCTTTCTCCCTGGTCTAGATGTTTGGGGTATAATTAAGATGCATCTCTTAAAAAATGACTTGGGTGGTTACCATTTACTTGATAAAGACAGTTGGAGGAGGAACAGTATGTGGGCTGGAAATTTGAAATACAAGTTAGAAGTTCAGAGGTGAGGTCATGGTGGAGTTAGAACTAACTTTCAATGTCATCTGAGTAAAGATGTTTATTAAAGCCACATCGCTGCATCACCTAGAGAAGAAATGTACATGGAGAAGAGGGTCAGAACCAAGTCTTAGGACACTCCAGAATTTACACGTTCATTTCTTCATGCATTCATTTTTAAATTCGGTAGTACATTATCTGACTCCTCTGATCCAAGTATTACAACTATAGCCCCAGGGGTAGCAAGTCAAAGGCCAATGACATTATGTTGGAACATCTTTACATCCATAAAACCTACCTATACACTTATATGTATACCTTGAATCTCATTTAAAATATGGAATGGCTGCTGTCTGCAATGCCCCCACACATACTTTTTGTTTTTTTACAGCAAGTGGCCTCAAAATAGTTGACCTTATTTAAATGGCCACTCGAGGCTATCAAATCAAATTTTTCAGCATTAAAGGTGGAAGCTGCATAGTCTCTTATAATCTATCTTCAAAAATCACTGTTAAAGATTGAATTTTGTCCCCTCCCCAAATTCTTATATTGAAGCCCTAACACCCAATATGACTACATTTGGAGACGGGGCTTTTAAAGAGTTAATTAAGGTTAAAGGTCATAGGGTGGGGCCTTAATCCAACATGAGTGGTGTGCTTGTGAGAAGAGGAAGAGACACCAGCAACGGACAAACACAGGAAAGGCCATGTGAGGACCTAGAAAGAAAGAACCTGTCTGCAAGGCAAAGAAAGAGACCATGGGAGAAACCAAGCCTGCTGACACCCTGATTTTGGACTTCTATCTTCCAGACATGCAAGAAAATAAATTTCTAATGTTATGTTATGCAGCCCTACCCAACTAAAACAGTCATGTGGCATAACTTCAGTTGAAGTAGTTATTAGCACACCAGATTTGAGGAGATGACACTCTTAATGAGAAGACTGTCGAGTATTTGAAATCATGTTTTAAAGTCACCATATATTATTGGCTTTTTGTTGATATTGAATCCCTCTGATCTCTTACCTATATTTGGACTCATCATCTTATTGTCCTTACCTGTGAGAAAACTTTGCTGTAATCACTTATAATCTTTTGATAATATAACCCATAGTGATAATTCGGATTTGTGATAATTATTGGTCTGTGATGACATTGCACAGGCAGGCTTTAAGCTGTATGTGTTTACCTTAACAACATGTTTGTCCCTGCGTTTCTCATTGCAATAGAATATAAGTGCACCCTACTGCCAGGGACAAACAGTTACTCAAGTAGACAAAAGGAAACCTGCTAGGGATTTTAGTAAAATTATGTTAGTGTTGTTTGAAATCTCTAATATAAATCTTTTTATGCCTCAGCTCAATTCTCTTAGCTTACTAGTTTTTCTTTCTTCTTTAAAGCAACTTAGAAAGAGGAAGAAATAAATTCTCTATTTATTTGTTAAAGCATTTAGAGTGAGGGTAATGCTTCAATACCATTAACAATTTCATATTTTAGAAAAAAAAATCTTCTTGGGTACTGTCAGACTAATGGAAGGCCAATTCAAGAGATTGAACTTCAGGAGAAAGAGGAAGCTGCTTTTCTTTGTCCTCAAAGTCTCTGTGTTTTCCAGGTTTTTTTGAGGGAGGGATGATATTTCACTTTTATTTAATTTTTAAGATATGAATGACCTGATTTTTTGCTTATATTGTCCTATTAGTGTTATCTTTAATGGCCTGGAAAGAGTCACTTAGTAGAGCAATTTATAATGAGATTTAGTGAACCCTGTACATTTTAAAAATTCCTTCACTCTTAGGAGCCGATCTACAGAAGATCCCCTTCTAGTTCCTCGGGGATTTACTAGAGAAAACACACCCAAATGATGCATTCTAGCACACTGCAGAGTCAACAGTTAGAGACTAATATAAGTTCATTTCTAAAATTCACTGACTGCAGATGTGTTCAAACTAACCGACAATGAGCAAGCATTTTTTCCTTATTATTGCCTACATTAAACTAACCAAAGTTCCTATAAAGTAAGTAAAGTTTATCTGCTTCTAAATATCATCGGACTTTTTTTTTATGCTTGGGTTGGTTTTGGGTAAATTAAATGTATCTGGATAAGGAGTATTTTCCCCTAAGAAATCAATATCATTCACATAGATTGATACAGTGAGGCACTGGAGAATGAAGAATATTCATTCTGAGGCACACAGTGAATTAAACAAAAGAAACTAACAAAAAAGCACGCTAACATTTTGAACAGGAGGAAAATAGCAGTGTTTTTCTACATCAAACAGGCCCTCAGCCAAACTACTGTTGCATATCTGGCTAAGTTTAGGGCTATTAGCTAAATGGAAAGAAAACTTATTTGTAAAAGATGCTTTATATACCCCAATCTGCATTTATATATTTTGTAGATAACATTTACTACTTATATTCCATGGAAACAGATGGTATACAAATGCAATAATGTGCTAATTGTTCATGGGGTAGGTGAATCAAGAGTTTTATATCTGCGATTGGAGTTTTTAAACACAATAAAAACAAGCCTCTTCCATTTTTCCTTTCCAGAGTGTTATGCATTATTCTATGTAGTTCCCCCGTAGCTATCATCCCAACCAGGTACTTACATTTTTTTGGCCCTGAACTTTGGTATAAACAAGGTTGGGAAATGTCCTCACAAAAAACATAGAGAGTGAAATTGACTGAGTCAAATGTTCTCTCATTATTACAATAACATGGTTTACTCATATTACCATGCTTTGTTTCTCCTTATCATGTTGTGATAATCTTACCTCAGGGAACTTCTGGAGGAAATTTTCCTATGGGAGAATTGAAGGGTGGGAGTAGGAGATTCTGTCTGTACCTATGCATGGGCAAAGATATATCAAGTCAATGGATTAAACATGAGCTAAGGACTTGGAATTGAGGACAGGAAAAATGCTGTGAAAAATACCTACATCAGCTAAGAAAGGATTGAACCTAGACAATTACACATAATGTCTCAATCCTGGAAAGGACATAGTCAGAAACCAGAAGAAAGAAAGATGTAGGTATCATGGTGCTTAGGATTGGGAACTGAGGCAAACTTCATAAGATAATAAAGATAGAGATAAGCTTTGAGGGCCTTTCCTACAACTCTTACTCAACACTCAACATAACCAGCATGGAAAATGGGCTAAATCTTTCACACTGTGGTCCACTCAGTGGTCTGCTGTAGCTTACCTACAGGTTTCTAGTTTTCAAGATCAGAGTTTCCCCACACACTTAAATGTGTGCCTATGGTTTTCAGTCCTATTTGGGGATAGGGGATCTTAGCCCTGCTTTTTTTTTTTCATCTCTTTTTTTTTTTTTC
>RJWJ010007058.1:0-59307 GCA_004363605.1 Indri indri | reverse complement strand
CCTCAGTATTGCCTAAAAATATTTAAAGGGTATATAAACTAGAAGAAGATGTGATGAGAAATAGAAAGAATTCATTCCACTTCTATTTAAAAAATATTCTAGAAGATGGTGTGTGGTGTAGGGGCTCACATTACGGAAATCCTTTGAATAATCAACATGTATGCTTTTATCAATTTGTTTTGCAGCGCAAGACTCACCAGTTTTTCGTAAAATCTTTTACTACTCCTACGAAATGTCATCAGTGTACCTCATTGATGGTGGGTTTGATAAGACAGGGCTGTTCATGTGAAGGTAAGAACAAAATGGGAAGAAAATGTGACTGTGGAGTCCTAGCATTTACTGTCTGAATTGTAATCAAATAACTTTATTCTCTTTAAAAGGTATATAAATGTTTGCTTGTTTATTTTACTTAATCATTTGCTTTTATTTGCATAACAAGAATAGAAGCAGTAAACTGAGCACCTTGTCTGTTGAATGTTAGAGAAACTAGACAGATAGACGTTCCCTAGAAACAGTTTTTATGGGAGATACATTTAAATGTTTTGTTCATCATTGTTTCATTATTCAGGTGCATTTGTGGTCCCAAAAATCCATTAACCTATATGGTGAAAGACATGAAAGTTATCCTTGAATCTATTAATTTAATTTTAACCTTGTTTAATTTATTAGAAAAATTATTATTAAAAAGTAGGCAACTTGGTACCTTTTAAGAAATATTAAATGTCCGCCACTGTGCCTCAAAGATGTTTTATTCCTAGTATTAATAGAGCTTTTTCCCTACCCATTCTTTGCTGTTCACTGCGTGTTTATGGAATGCCCCTCTGTGCTTCTGGGCACTAGGGATACGGAAGCAGATTGGGGGAAAGACCAAGACCTGCCCACAAGGGGCTCACATTCTGTGAAGCAAAGGAGAAAGTATCAGAGTCATTTGAACAGAAAACAAAGTATATTTATTTGGGAACCTCTTTATTTTTCCTAGGACCTCTGAAATGGAAATGATTTAAATTATAAATGTTATATATTATTAATTCGTGAATGTGTTAGAAATACTTTTTTTAAAATCAAGTGAGACTTGCTACTACAATATCACCCTATATGTGATTTGCTCATTTATCTCATGAAAAAGACAAGAAGATACTTGGTAATTCAGATTCTAATACTAGTTTCCATTTCCAGTCTCTTCTGCTCTTAGGGTTGGGAGGGGCTTTAGAGGGAATGTCAGTCCCCATTTGTTCCCTTTATGTATACTTGTACCTAGCCTATATTTGACCACTTTGAGTAAGGGGGAAATTAATAGCATTTTAAGGCAATGCACTCTATGTTTGGTTAGTTCTCACAACTAAAGTGAAAGATCCATGTTACATTATTTTAACTAGTCCATTGGATACATGGATTTCAAGCCAAAGAAAATGTTGAGGATTAAAAAATAAAATCAAAGATAAGCATTCATCTAACAACAACACCTTGCACGCAGTGAGTTCTCAGTGAATTTTCTTTTTTTTGAAATTTTTATCAAACATTTCTCTTTTCCCTCTGAAAGTGTGTGGATTCTCATGTCATATAACTTGTGTAAACAAAGCACCAACTGCTTGTCCAGTTCCTCCTGAACAGACTAAAGGTCCCCTGGGTATAGATCCACAGAAAGGAATAGGAACAGCATATGAAGGTCATGTCAGAGTAAGTATGATCAAGTTGGGTTTAGATTAATCTTTTAAGGTTTATTAATGAATTAAAATAAAATATAGTCACTTTAAGAGCATATTACTTGACAGAGAATTAAATGAATAAAATTGATCTGATAATTTTATTTCATTCAGAGTAATGATTTGAAAGCAAAAACTTATTTGTTACTTGGAAATAAATTCTAAAATGTCTCAAACTTTTCTGTATTGTCCCTATCTCATGATAAACAGTTGTTAAAATCTCTGTAAAAGAGTCTTTGGCACCTGTTCTTGCCAGAGAGGTGGCATATGGTTATGAGATATTATCAAGGCATAATCTTGTTATCTTGGGTAATATTTAGAGTGTAAGCTGAATTTCATCTTATTACCAAATTTTTCTTTTATGCTATTTAGGAAGAAAATGATGAATGTTATTTTAATAAATTACTAGTGAAAATTAAAATGGTATCACCTAAAAATCTTTCAGAATAAAAAGTCATTCAGTGTTTGATGAGTGTGTTCTTATGTTTTCTTACATGTTAATATGTCCCGTCTGCTACACCAACCAAAGTTGCAAACTTACAACGTGTACATTATCTTTAAGATTTCACCATGCAGTTACATATGTAATTAAAGGGGCTCCTATTGACATTTTCATTTGATTTGTTTTTGTTCGTTTGTCTAAAACAATACTAAGATTCCTAAGCCAGCTGGAGTGAAGAAGGGATGGCAAAGAGCACTGGCTGTGGTTTGTGACTTCAAACTCTTTCTGTACGATATTGCTGAAGGCAAAGCGTCTCAGCCCAGTGTTGTCATTAGTCAAGTGATTGACATGAGGTAAGCTTTTGAAGGCAAAAATATGTGTATCATTGCAGCATAGGAATTTGAATTTTTCTGATTTTTAAAAAATTATATTGGCATGGTTCATTTAAATAATCTAATTTCATATTAATTTCTAAGTTGCTGTTAATAATATTGATGTAAGAATTAAAAATAGGAAGCAAGGTGTAGTTATAGAACAGTTTGGTATGTTTGTTGAGAGTGTGGGGTTTGGAGTCGAGGAAAACAAGCTGGTGTTAGAGTTCAAAGGCCAGTTTAAAGATTGCTGGGGTAATGGGTGATGTTTATGTCTCATAAAGGCTTGGAATATAATTCTAATGTGAGGAAAGGAAATAAAAATCTCGAGATCAGACAAGCTCTTGGAAAACATAATGATTCAGTAAACATTTAAATAAGTACATCTCTTGAATGTCTCTGGTCTCATTTTTCAGATTCTTCCCCTGTCCTTGGAGTGCTCTCCTTTACCTCTTCTCCTGACTCCAGGCACTGCCCCTGAGTGATACTATTCTCTCCCATAGCTTCAGCCATTGCCTCTGCGTTAATGGCTCCCAAACATGTATCTCCAGTCCAGATACATCCGTCCATGACTAAAAACCAAAATTTCCCTCTGTGCCTCACACTGGCATTTCACACGAGCGTCTCAAACACACCGTCTTCTCCCACAAGTACAGAATATGAAGGGATAGGTGTGAGCAATATCAGCAAGGAAAACCTGACAGAACCTGCTAAGAGTCTAGAAAGGTAGCAGAGAGAGGACTAGGTGTCAAGCCTTCTAAGACCAAGGGAATGATGGTACCAATAACAAAATTAAGGAAATTGCAAGAAAGAAATTATTGTGGGAGAAATCTGGTTTAGATATTGAAGGAACAATAGTATGTCAGGTGAGCTGAGTTGAGAGCACTTAAGATTTGTTATGGGAGGCAAGAGAGTCCACTGGAAACTCTTGGAGATCTACCAGAGTTCAAATCCCAGTTCTTCATATATGCTAGCCTTGTGACTTTGGGTAAGCCAGCAATTATTTCTAGCTCTTGTATAATGCACCACTGTTAAGTTATTCTTGATAAATTACTTTGGGCACTATTGATTACAATGGGGGAAAAATAAAAAAATTTTAAAATTCAATTTGGGTGTTTTGGGTAGTTAAGCTTTGCGGATTGCTTCGTATGTGTTATTTAGATATACACTCAAAGCCACACGCACATCACTGCATTTACTAACTTTTAATGTTCTCTTTTCATTCAGGGATGAAGAATTTTCTGTGAGTTCAGTCTTGGCTTCTGATGTTATTCATGCAAGTCGAAAAGATATACCCTGTATATTTAGAGTAAGTGTGTACTATAATTTGATCACTGAATTATTTATTTTTAATGAGTGTGTTTTGCCTCTCCATCTAAATCATAAAATTACCATGAGTAGAACCAAACCTTGTATTTCTTTGTACACTTCATATTATCTAGTACTTGAATGTATAGAAAATTGGTGCTAAGTAGATATTTAATTAGTGAAAGACTTGTAGAAAGCACGAATATATGGCTTCTAAAATATGTTTTCTGATAGATAATATTTTGAATCCCAATTCAGCTTTTCAGTAAATATTGCCACATGGAAAATTAGACATGTGAGGTTTCTGAAGTTTTTAAAAATAAAAGTTTCTTTCTTTAAAAATTAATGTGTTGAAGTTATCTACTGCTTTGTAACAACCATGCCAAAACTTAGTGGCTTAAACCAACAATGATTTATTATTTTTCACTATTCTGTGGGTCAGCTGTACAGTTCTTGTGGTGTTGGCTGCGTTCAGCTCATTTGGAGCCAGAACATCCAAAATGACCTTACTCTTACATCTGGGGTCTTGGTGCTGGCTGTTAGCTGGGTGATCTCAGTTCCCTTCTGTGTGTACTCTGTCCATGTTCCCTGATGATTAGGGAGTCTAGCTGAGCTCTCAGTGGCTGGCTTCTAAAAGAGCAAAAGAAGCTGCCAGACCTTTTAAGGACTGGGCCCAAAAAGGCATAATAACCCTTCTGCATTATGTTGAGCAAAAGAAGTCGTGAGGTCAGACCAGTTTTAAGGGGAGGGGAAATAGACTCCACCTCTCAATAAAAAGAATGGAATTCCATAGGAGGAATTGTTCGTAGCCATCTTTGGAGGCTGTTTACCAGAATGCAATCTTGAGTTGGTGAATTAAGACAACAGAGGTTAAAAAAAAGTGACTACTGCCCTATAGTTATGCCTGTCTACTTAGTATTTGTCTATGAATCTAGTATCTGTGGAAGGTCAGGCAAAGACTATACTTAGTCTCCCAGTTCTCAGACTGACAACTGTTTAGTCTTCTCCCAGCCACCAATGGAGTCTACGGAGGCCCACTTACCTGTTTCAATAAGAAACCCATATATATAAAATTTAATCTGTTCTTATTGTGAATGCTGTTTGTATAATGATAAGCCTCCATTTAAATGCTAATTCAAGTGATCCAGTCTTCTCTAATGATAATGCGACTTAGTGTTATGAAGTAAGAGAAAATGTAAGTATTTCTGAGCATTTCTGACTTTTTAAAACAAGTTGAAAGTCAGTATGGTATAGTGCTTAAGAGCAAAGACACAGGATCCCAGACTTCTAGTTTTGTGCCCTGGGAAAAATTACTTACTTTCTCTGTATGACAGTTTTTTCATACATACAATAAGGATGTAATGACAGTACTGTTAATGTGTCGTGAAGATGTTAATAGAGTTAAATGAGTTAATACTTACAAAGTGCTACTCTAAAGATCTACCCAGTGCTCAGTAATTACTCAATAATGACAGTTATTATTATTATATGAATATGTATAATGCGTTTTTAGTGATGTACTGGCACTTTTATAGGAAGGAAAATGAAAATGATAATAACATTTTGAATGGTATATGCCACCTTTGCTTTGTCATGGGTTCCAGTGCTTAAACTAGTTATTCTGATTCATGCTAGCTAAACTCCATTAAAAGTATCATTTAATGCATGCTCATTTGATTGGTGAGTGCTAAGCAAGCTAGCGTAATCATGAAACTAGCATAAAGATTTTCTGTTTTCTAATATCATGAATATTGATTACATTGTTCTAGGTCACAGCTTCCCAGCTCTCAGCACCTAATAACAAATGTTCAATCCTGATGCTAGCAGATAGTGAAAATGAGAAGAGTAAGTGGGTAGGAGTGCTGAGTGAATTGCACAAGATTTTGAAGAAAAACAAATTCAGAGACCGCTCAGTTTATGTTCCCAAAGAAGCTTATGACAGCACTCTACCCCTCATTAAAACAACCCAGGCAGCTGCAATCATAGGTATGAATTTAAAACATTTGTCATATTTTCATAATTGTTTACTAATCTAGCTTGTGAACAGGGACTGGCTTTCATCTAGGAATCTTCAGTGTTCAGCATACTATGTGTTACATCATAATTGCTCACTAAATGTTTATTGAAAGATGAATCCTATATGAGATCTTTGTTTTTTAGTAAACAAGAGTCAGTACACTTTCTAAGTGCATTTTCTTGTGAAAAAGTTACAGTGCAAAAGATTAACCTAGTAATCTATTTTCTGCTTGACTTAGAACAGGTTAATTTCTTAGAGCATATGTTTAATATGTAACATGTAAATACTGATTACCTTGCTAAGGTTATTGGGAAATTTAAATAAGATGGAATGCATAACAAAGAGAGCCTGCATAATAAATGCCCTTAACCAATGACAGCTTCTGTGTCTGGAGGTTTAAATTTTTGCTGTATTCTAACATACACATCCAATTCTTTTGTTAGTTTCCAGTAAATAACAAAAAGTTTAATGAGTAGGTTCAAATGCCTTTCATGATTTTTCCCTTCCAAAACAAGAAATAGATGGAACTGGACCCAGGGCAGTAACAAACTAGGTTTTTCTTTTCCTTTTACCATTTATTGAATAAACATTTACTACTTTTTGTAGATATTGATAAAGATTTTTTTAAATTATTGTTTTCTCAAGAAAGACTTGAGATATTTACCACTGTAATCTAAAAGGAAATTTAATAGTGTAAATCGCTATTGCTATATTTTGATTTTTTAAATTTATTTCCATGTTTTTACACCAAATTTCCTTATTATCTGGTTTATTCTGTTAGCTTTACATGACTTTTACCTAATAAAAATGTTTCATATTTCTGTCTTACATAGATCATGAAAGGATAGCTTTGGGAAATGAAGAAGGGTTATTTGTTATTCATGTCACCAAAGATGGTAAGAGAAAACTATTTTGGAGTAATTTTAAATCATATGTTAGAAAATTCTAAACTCCAGATTCTAAGTTCTGAAAAGGGCAAGATTTACTCTTCTCTATTCTATAACTGAAATTTTTCAGACCTAATTTGATGTTTATAAATTAAAAGATTATTTTTCAGTTTTTGTAATCCCCCTGAGTTCTAAAACTTCAAGTGTGTATTGTCTTTCTTGTGTCATTTTTATTTAACAGCTCTGCTATTTGAACTCAGGTTGCATTTCTAAAGATGGTACATGAGAAAAAATACAACTTGAGTTTCTTGTTGTTCTGTTAATACTAGTAAGAGGTAACGACTATTAAAGTGTTTGGGTTTTTTTTCCCCACAGTCCAATACAGCAGGTTTTTTTTCTAGGGAGAAATTAAATGCTGGTTGAAATAAAGAGAAACCAATCTAACTTGGTATTCATGAATACAGTATTCTAAGTTCTGTCTTTGTATGAAGTTAGGTCATGGAAAAACAATGCATTTAAACTTCATTAGTTTGTTACCCCTAAAAGTACCTTCAGAGAAATATGAGTTACTTGGTTTTTGAAAATATGAACCCCATGGCGAAGTTCCCTAGGATTAAGTGTACATAAAAAGATTTTTCTTGAAGATTTGACATGCTTTTACACAAGAACTCTTTGCCTTGGCTGCCAGAAATCTCAGTGCTAAATTTAATACCTTCTATAAGTGAGTCAAATTGTAGTAGGTTTAATTATCTTCCTTTTTCTCTGTGATTTCTGATCTCTTATTATTCTGTGTGCATCTGAGTCTTTATTACAAGTTGATTTATATCCTCTGAGTAAATTGGGATATGGTTAATAAAGAAAACTATTTTGCATTTGATTTATTATTTCTGTGTGTAGAGATTATTAGAGTTGGTGACAATAAGAAGATTCATCAGATTGAACTAATTCCAAATGATCAGCTCGTTGCTGTGATCTCAGGACGAAATCGTCACGTACGACTTTTTCCTATGTCAGCTTTGGATGGGCGAGAGACTGATTTTTACAAGCTGGCAGAAACTAAAGGGTGTCAAACCATAACTTCTGGAAAGGTGCGCCATGGAGCTCTCACATGCCTGTGCGTGGCTATGAAAAGGCAGGTCCTCTGTTATGAACTATTTCAGAGCAAGACCCGTCACAGAAAATTTAAGGAAATTCAAGTCCCATATAATGTCCAGTGGATGGCAATCTTCAGCGAACATCTCTGTGTGGGATTCCAGTCAGGATTTCTAAGATACCCCTTGAATGGAGAAGGAAGTCAGTACAGTATGCTCCATTCCAGTGACCATACGCTATCATTTATTGCTCATCAACCAATGGATGCTATCTGTGCAGTCGAGATCTCCAGTAAAGAATACCTGCTGTGTTTTAACAGCATTGGGATATACACTGACTGCCAGGGCCGAAGATCTAGACAACAGGAATTGATGTGGCCAGCAAATCCTTCCTCTTGTTGTAAGATTCCCTTTCTTATCACCGTCTTATCTCTGTGTCTTTTGCCTTTCTTTTTTCTTCCACTTCCTCTCCTAAATGTTGTCATTGTTAATAACAGATTATTTAAGTCATTCTTAAGGTTTTTTCTAAGTATTAATTATGTTATATAAAAACTGTGTGTAGTTAGGCTTAGGCAAACAGGGTCAGCATTAACATGTGCATAAGTAAAACTAATTTTTTTGTGGAATATTTTACTGAGATGAATTTTTTTATCCTATGTTGTGTTTAGAAATAACCCTAAATTATCTTCGTTGTCCCCCAAAATATAGTGCTTGTAAGCATCAGTAGCACATAGGACTTATTCTGGAAGATTAGTTACTAAGTGAATTATTTACTCAATTATGTAAAGATATAATTAGTATCCATAAGAAGTGTTATTCAGTTTCACATTTTTATCTAGATAAGTAGATACTTTAAATTGCTTATTTCACTCTTAAGACATTAATAAATTATTGAGAGAAGGTGGTTCAGGGGTCCCTGTCCTTCTCTTCTTTCTCTCCCCCTCCTTCTCTCTGGGGGAGAGAGGGCAGGCGGGCCCAGCCCCTGAAAAAATAAATACTTTTAATTATTGAATACTTTCATTATTGAATAATAATTCAGTTATTATTGGATATATGCCATTGCACTGTATGAGATATAGCAATGAACGAAATATATACAGTCTTACCTTCACAGAGCGCAGAGTGCAGGAGAACAGATTCATGGTAAAACAAGCAATTGCAGTAGAAAATAAGCGCTATGATAGCAGAAGTACAGGGTTCTATAGAAGTGCATAGGAGGAGTATCTAATCCACATCGTTTTGTTTTTAATGGAAAATACTTGAGCATGTTTAAATGCTAGAGGGAAAAAACCACTAGGGAACTACTAGGAAAAAGTTGACTATATGGCTAATATAGGAAATACAGTAAGATCCCCAAGAAGGCCAGATAGGGTGAAATTTGATACATAGGTAGAGGGATTATTGGGGGCAGGAGGAGTAAAACCTCTTCCATTATAAGAAGATAGAAAGAGAAATGATCGATATGGGTCCAGTCAAGTTTAAAGGGTCATTGGAAGGAAGTTTAGGAAGGCAATAGATGGTTATTACAGAAAAATTGGAAAATCTGGATAAAAAGAACAAAAAATACCTCTAATCATACCCACCCAGATTTAGCTATTTTTAATGTTTCGTTTCTTCTGAAATATATGCCCCTAACTCTGGCTTCATATGTAGAATAAATGCTGTTTTGTAACCACATCAGATAATAATTCGGAGTATTGCTTCTAATGTAGAGTAAGAGTTGGAATATCTGTCTTTTTGTATAGCTCTGCCAAAAATTCACTTCGCAACGTTAAGCTTAGGTAAATCATTTATTCTCTCTTTGCTTGTGTCACCATTTATTGATGTTCATTCCTTCAACAAGTGTGTATTGAGCATCTCCCCTGTCCGTGTAACTGCACGGAGGTGCTTTATTATACATTCTTAACGGGAACAAGAACACTTACCCGAAGATTCCTCTGCTTTGTAAGTTTGCTTCACTGTCAATAACTTACACTTTAGGAACCAAATACTTAAAAATGTAATGACAATTCCTTTATAGAACTAGTATTGGGCAAGGGAATATTATACCCCAAGTGTTAACAAAATCCTTCTGTTATTACAATGACTGCATAATCTGAACCATGGTATGTCAGTTCTTCATTTATGGTTTATGTTCTGTTTACTTCAAAACTGTTTCGATGTGCTATTTCATGGTAACAATAGGATTTTCATGGTATTTCACTCTACAGTTATTTAACATAGACCTTTCAAAATGTTTTGGATTTAACAGTTAAAAGTAATCAACAGGCTGTTCCCACCTTCCTTTCTCCTAGGTTACAATGCACCATATCTCTCAGTGTATAGTGACAATGCAGTCGATATCTTTGATGTGAACTCTATGGAATGGATTCAGACTCTTCCTCTCAAAAAGGTAATTTAACATTAAAATGTGAGGAAAGCCAATTAATGAATATAAGTAAAAACACTAATATGACTATTTAGCTATTTTTTATTAATTCAGCATTTTCTGGCAGGTGTAATTGGTAGTTTGGGACTTAGCTAAAAGTAAGAAAATAAAAACAAAAATCAAGCTGGCTCATTTCATTATAGGTAGCTCAAACCATACTATTATTATTAATGCATTTAATTTATAGTAAGTATGATTATTATGATGAACAACTAGAATATTTCCTAGAACCTAAAATGTCAGTGTTACCTTCCATTTTTGAATTAAGGAGCTCTGGGGGAGTATATGATTATTATTAATTATAACCATTTTTCAAATAGTGGTGTACAGTATTTAATCCTGTGAGGACAGATTTCACAGGCTAGAAAAGTGATTAAACTTAACCAAAACTGTGTTTAAGTGTCTTGTGATTGAAAAATAAAGGTTTTTCCTAATAAAGCATATTTTTCTTAATATTTTCCTATATTTTCATAATATAAAGGGAACTTTTACAAGTATAGAACTGCTATTTTACAAAAATGAAGAGTAATAATAGTTTTATATAGATATATATGGTATATGTAACATGTATTATTAGTTGGGGAGCAGGGTTTAGAGAAATAGGTGAAAAAAAGGAGCCAAGATCATATTTGAAAATTTGTGCCAATTTTAAATCATATCAGCAGTTTAAAAAGCTCTTGTAAATACTGCCATGTTATATAAAGCAACTAAAATACGTTCTAGTTTGTAAATTTGGGCTGGTTACAGTTAGTTTTCTGTTTTATTTTTATCATGTAATTTTTGTAGTATATATGAAAGAATACATGACCTTTATCAAGCATAATAATAAACTGGTCACTCAGGAACCCACCTCCTAACTTAAGAGCCAGCACATTCCCAGTGTCACTGCATCTACCTGTGTACTTCTCCTTTATCCCATTCCCCACCTTTCCCCGGAGAAAAATCACTATCCTGAAAATTGTGCTTATCATTCCCTTGCTTTTCCTAAAATACAGAATTTTTGCATATTTAAATATTCCTAAACGATATAGTGTTTAGATTTGATTGTTTTTGAGCTTTATAAAAATGTTGTGATATATTGTCATTTTCTGCCTTGCTTTCTTTACATATTTACCATGTTTCTAAGATTTATCCATGTTGTTACATGTACTACAGTTCATTGCTTTTCAATACTGTAAAATATTCTGTTGGGTAAATTTATCCCTATTTATCCATTCTCTGATTGGTAGATATTTGAATTATTTCCTAGCGTTTTACTATTCCGAACATCGCTGTGTATGTCTTTTGGTGTATGTGTACAGGAGTTTCTTTAAATCATGTGCCTAGGAGGAAAATTGATGGGACGTGGGGAATGCAGTTATGCATCTTTATGAGATAGCGTCACATTATTTTCCAAAGTAATTGTACCAGTTGATACTCCCTTCAACAGTATATAAGAGTTCTTACTGACTCTCATCCTCTCTAACACTTCCCATTGTAAGAATTCATAATTTTTGTAAACGGTTGTAAAGTAGTATCTCATTGAAGTGTTATTAATAATTTGCGTGTCCCTAATTAACTATGTGGTTGAAAATCTTTCATTTGTTTATTCATCATTCATATTTCCTCTTTCATGAAATGCCTAGTCATGTTTGTTGCTCATTTTTCTGTTGGATTGGCCATTTTTTTTCTTACTGATTTACTGGAATTCTTTATATATTGTGGATATTGGGTTAATAATGGATGTGGAAAATCTTTTCCCTTTTTGTGACCTATCTATTCATTTGTATTTTGCTGAACAGAAGTTATTGATTTTGATGTGGGTAAATTTATCGTTCTTGTCCTTTAGGTTTGTCTTTTTTCTCTTAAGAGACTTTCCTTCCTCAGGGTTATAAAGATATAGCCTTTATTTTCCTCCAAACATTTTAAAGCTTTTCCTGTTACATGTATGTGTTTAACCATTTGGAATTTGTTTTTTGTGTATGGTGTGAAGTAGAAATTTAATTTGTTGGTTCCATATTGCCAGTTGCTCCATCACCATTTATAGACAGTCCCTCCTTTCTCCAGTGATCTGCACTTCCATCTACATCATATGTGTGCATTTAGTTTTTGATAGTCACAATCCATAAAGCAGCTGTGGTGATATCTTCTTAGTATAATTATTTGGTTACTAATGACTTTAAGAAGTCTAATTTAAGGTTTAAATTTATTTCTACTTAATTTCATTTATTTGTTTATTTACTTATTTGCCCAGAATAGTCTTCCTTTAAAATGTTAATCATTTTAAGTTTCAAATTAGATAATATACCTTTCCAATCAGAATTATTATTAATTTTTTGAGAGGGCTGTATTTTGAAGTAGATAAATGAAAGGTCTTTATAATGTGTGTTTTATAAGTAGGCTAAAAAGTTTATGACTTAATTTTTAAAAGTTTCACTGAAATACTAATTTTGTTTTTTATTATTTTAGGTTCGACCCTTAAATAATGAAGGATCATTAAATCTTTTAGGGTTGGAGACAATTAGATTAATATATTTCAAAAATAAGATGGCAGGTAAGAAATATATATAAATTAATAGGATAACTTAAATGGAAATGTTATCTTAAGCTTACTGCCCAGGGTCACATGAATAATAAATGCCAACGTCCAGATTTAAGCTTAAGTGTGTCTTACTCCATGTCTGTGATCTGGGCCACTGTCACATTCTTTTAATACATTAAGATGAACTACAGGACAAAAAGTCATTCTCTTTAAGCTTGCATAGCTGTATAAGCAAAGTATTTGATTCTGACATACCTTGTTATTTTTCTGTGGAGTACCTACGTAGAGAAAGTATAGCTGAATATTCCTTGTTTGCTTTCATTGATATTATAGAACCTAACCAAAATTTGTAGCACTAAAACTATGAACACTTATCTAGAATTCCAGTTTAGGACTTCAGAAATACATCTGCCAATGCAGAGGGCTTAGTACTTCTGAATTGCTGATGTCAACATAGGACGAAGGAGTAAAGAGAGGAGAGTCAAAGCAGTGCCCAGATCAGGAGAGGGAGTGGGGAACCCTGGGTGTTACAGACTGGAGGAGGGCGTGTGGCAGTGACCACAGTAGTGAGCTGAGACCGTCACACATGTAATTACATACCTCACATGTAAAATGCCACGGAGACTGTATACATATAGTTAAATGTTGCTTGGCAGTCAGAGTATGTCCAAAGAGTTAAAAATTTCACTTTTACCAAATATCGTTATAGTGCCCTCTTCTATATAATAAAGTGATTCTCATGTCATAGCAACAAATTTCTGCATAACAGAGGTATTTATAAATTTCTCATCTTTTTTGGTAGACCTATTTAATCAAGATATACTATGGTACCTTAAATATGAGTAATAACATTGGCCTCAGGAAAACATATTAAAATGGTTATGCCAGTTATTTTGGGGTAGTGGGATTATTATCTTCTTAATCTTTTTTTCCTCCTCCCCCCATATACCTCCAGTAAATTTGTATGTTCTACTATCAAAAAAAAAATCCATCAAAGGTTTGGTTTTTCTGTCTTTGTTTTTGTTTGTTTTAAGTACTGAAATGTAGACTCGAATGGCTTGGCTTCTGGTTTGGTGTTTTGGTATGTCCTCTTAGAACCTGAGGTTTCTCGTTACACAAACTGGTGACTCTAGGGGAAGTCTGTGCTAAGAGGATACTCCAGTATGACTTGAGAAAGGATATTCAGATTTTAGAAGTGATTCCCACTGTTAGATGGATTCACCATGAAGCTAATGAAACTTCAGCTTTAGGCTCTTCACTTCCAACACCCCATACTGAATTTTATATAGGCATATCTTATTTTATTACGCTTCGCCTTTTTACAAATTGAAGGTTTGTGGACACCCTGCATCAAGCAAGTAAGTCTGCCAGTGCCATTTTTCCAGCAGCGTATGCTCTTAGTGTTTCTTTTCTTTTCTTTTTTTTTTTTTTTTTTTTTTGAGACAGTATCTCACTCTATTTCCCCAGCTAGAGTGCAGTGGCATAATCATAGCTCGCTGCAGCCTCCAACTCCTGGACTTAAGAGATCCTCCTGCCTCAGCCTCCTGAGTAGCTGGGATTACAGGCATGCACCACCATTCCCAGCTAATATTTGTATTTTTTGTAACAATAGGGTCTTGCTATTGCCCAGACTGGCCTCAAACTCCTGGGCTCAAGCAATCCTTCGACCGTGGCCTCCCAAAGTGCTCAGATTACAGGCATGAGCCACCACACCTGGCCTCACTTACTGTTTCTCTGTCACATTTTGGTAATTATCACAATATTTCAGACTTTTTCATTATTCTTATATCTGTTGTGGTGATCTGTGATCAGTGATCTTTGATGTTACTATGCTATTATCATTATTTTGGGGCATCATGAACCACACCCATGTAAGATAGAAACTTAATCCATAAATGTGTGTGTTCTGACTGCTCTACTGACCCATCCATTGCCCCATCTCTCTTCCTCTCCTAGGGCTTCCCTAGTCCCTAAGACAGAACAATATTGAAATCAGGCCAGTTAATAACCCTGCAATAGCCTCTAAGTGTTCAGTTAAAAAGAAGAGTCACATATCTCTCACTTTAAATCAAAAGCTAGAAATGATTAAGCTTAATGAGGAAGGCATGTTGAAAGCCAAGATAGGCCAAAAGCTAGACCTCTTGTGCCAAAGAGCCAAACTGTGAATGCAAAGGAAAAGTTCTTGAAAGAAATTAAAAGTGCTACTCTAGTGAACACATGAATAAGACAGTGAAACAGCCTTATTGCTGATATCGAGGAAGTTTAGTGGTCTCAACAGAACATCAAACCAGCCACAACATTCCCTTAAAGCCAAAGCCTAATGCAGAGAAAGGCCCTAATTCTCTTCAATTCTATGAAGGCTGAGAGAGGTGAGGTAGCTATAGAAGAAAGGTTTGAAGGTAGCAGAAGTTGGCTTATGAGGTTTAAGGAAAGAAGCTGTCTCCCTCCATAACATAAAAGTGTGAGGTAAAACAGCAAGTGTTGATGGAGAAGCTGCACCAAGTTATCCAGAAGATCTGGCTAAGATAATTGAGGAAGATGGCTACACTAAATAACAGATTTTCACAGTAGACTGAACAGCTTTTTATTAAAAGAAAAATGTCATCTGAGACATTCATAATGAGAGAAGTCAGTGCCTGGCTTCAAAGCTTCAAAGGACAGGCTGACTCTCTTGTTAGGAGTTAATGCAGCTAGTGACTCTTAAGTTGAAGCCAGTGCTCATTTACCATTCTGAGAATCCTAGGGCCCTTACAAGTTACACTAAATCTACTCTGTCTGTGCTTTATAAGTGGAACGACAAACCCTAGATCACGGCACACCTGTTTACAGCATGGTTTGCTGAATATTTTCAGCCTACTGTTAAGACCTACTGCTCACAAAAGATTCCTTTCAAAATGTTTCTGCTCATCGACAATTCTCCAGTCACCCAAGAGTTCTGATGAAGATTTACAAGGAGATGAATGTTGTTTTCGTGCCTGCTGACACAACATCCATTCTGCAGCTTGTGGATCAAGGAGTTATTTTAACTTTTAAGTCTACCATTTAAGAAATACATTTTGTAAGGCTGTAGCTGCCATAGATAGTGATTTCTATGATGGATCTGGGCAAAATAGATTGAAAACGATTCACCATTCTAGATGCCATTAAGAACATTTGTGATTCATGGGAAGAGGTCAAAATATCAGCATTAATAGGAGTTTGGAAGAAGTTGATTCCAGCCCTCATGGGTGACTCTGAAGGATTGAAGACTTCAGTGGAGGAAATAATTGCAAGTACAGTAGAAATATCAAAAGAACTAGAATTAGAAGTAGGTGTTGAAGTTGTGACTGAATTGCTGCAATCTCGTGATAGACTCGAACAGGTGAGGAGTTGCTTCTTATGGATAATTAAAGAAAGTGGTTTCTTGAGATGGAATCTACTGGTGAAGATGCTGTGAATATCGTTGAAATGACAACAAAAGGACTTTAGAATGTTATATAAACTTAGATGGTAGGGCAGAGGCAGGGTTTGAGAGGATTGATTCAATTTTGAAAGTTATATTTGCCACTATGGGTAAAATCCTGTCAAACAGCATTGCATGCTACAGAGAACTTTCATGAAAGGAAGAGTCCATCAATTGCAGCAAACTTCATTGCTGTCTTATTTTAAGAAATTGCCACAGCCACACCAACCTTTAGCAACCACCACCCTGATCAGTCAGCAGCCATCAACATGAGCACAAGATCCTCCACCAGCAAAAAGGGTACACTTACTGTAAAGTATTTTTAATTAAAGTACGTGCATTGTTTTTTTGTACATGATGCTATTGTAAGCTTAATAGAATATAGTCTGCTGTAAACATAACCTTTATATACAATGGGAAATCAAAAAATTTGTGTGAATTTCTTGATTGCGATATTTGCTTTATTGTGGTAGTCTAGAACTGAACCCACAATATCTCCAAGGTATGCTTGTATTCCGTTTCTTAGAGGAACTCCAGATATTTATATTAATATAAGATTGGTTCTACCCTGTTCTCACTGTATGTGGCCATGCTGGTCATGAAATATGTCCATACCCACTTTGTGTCTGTAGGGAAAAACCTATTCCAACCTGTCCTTTCATCTTTCTACTCTAGGCTAAGAGTAGAGGTAGAGTTTGGAGAAGGGGGACCTGAGAAATTTTAGTACAGTTGTCTTGTTCTTTGACAAAGGAAGGAAATTCCATTTCCAGGAGATCCTTTCTTTCTCTGTGTCTTGCTTTCTCCTTCATCTTAAGAGGCTGAAGTGCTCCTGCAACCCTCTGGCTCTCCAGAATCTCCTGTTGCCACCATAACTCTTCTAGACCTGCTTCACCCTCATAATTCTCAAAGTCTAAAATTGTGTCCCACATTCTCATCCACTTTAAAAATTCTATCCCTTTAGTGTTTGTTGTTAGAAAACAACCTCACATCAAACTGCAAGGAGCGTGTCACTTCTTGCTCATCATCTACTTTGGCCCTACAGGCCCGTTTGGCTTCCTCCTACCTCCTTCTTTGCACTTCAGGTTTTTGGGTGTTGAAAACTTCTGAATGTTATGTTTGCTCTTTTTCCTTGTGTTATTTAGATAATGGCATCTCCTGTCATGTTACGTGGATACCATTGTCTGTTTTATTCTTAGAATATATTCACATAGCCCAGCATGTTTTAGGAGTCCCTAGCTGACAGTTTTTTTTACTTCTAGATACTAAAGCTGACATAGGATAAGATGGGCACTGTGTTGCTAGGCATATATGATTAAATATCTTCTCCCAAGATCAGAAGAGTAGAAATAGCAACAGATTATTACATTTGGTAAAGGAACACAGTGAGAATACAATTCCTTTTCCTTACTCCACGTCTCGTAGTTTGAACCTTGCAGAGTAAATGTTTTATGATGTAAAAATAATTTTAATTGTTATTTATTAATAATTATTACTGTTATTTACATGAATGGCATACCATTTATGCCTGATTACTGTGCAGATTAACAATAGCAGCTCTTTAACGCCCTAAGCCATTGAAACCAATACCTGAAGGGAGAAAGAAGATAGTATAGAGATACCAGGGTGGGTAGCTAGTCAAAGTGGCAGGACATTAAGGCAACTATAGTTTTCTTTAGGTAGATTATATCATTTTATGTTTATAATAAAAAAAAAGTGAAAATATGTTTTATAAGCCATGTTTAATATCATCATGTATCTGTTTACATCTGTCATGTAGAAAATTATTGCTTATTTACTATGATTATCGACATACAACTTTTAAAAATCAGAATTGAATATACTTTTGTACAATTGGTTAACATTTTCACTGTCTTGGAGATTAATGGATAAAAAGCATTTTAGCAGTTTAGAGAACATCATTGTTGGTATTTTTTTTTTTAACAGAAGGGGATGAATTGGTAGTTCCTGAAACATCAGATAATAGTCGGAAACAAATGGTTAGAAATATTAACAATAAGCGACGCTATTCCTTCAGAGTCCCAGAAGAGGAAAGGATGCAACAGAGGAGGTAGATATTAAATTTATACCTATCATGCTTGTAGCATCTGAAGGACTATTTAGTGATATTACTGTATTTGATTTGGAAGGGAAATTTGATATCTAAAAATCTGTCACTCATCTGTAGTGTCAGTACTGCAATAGTGAATGTCACTTCTCAGTCATTTTAGTTAATATTCTCTGAATCGTGAGTATACACTGGATTAAAGTATCATATTTTTATTCACTTCTGTATGTATATGGAATAGTTACAATTTTTGGATTGTGTACCTTTCTACAGTATAAACTTAGATCATATCTGTGCATATAATAAATGTCTAAGAAGTTCAGATTAACTATTCTCTTCATAAACAAATAACCTTGTGGCATTTCCAGTTACATCTAAAAACATTTCTAAAGTGTTATCAATTTTAAAAGAGATGCATAAGGCTGGGCACGGTGGCTCACGCCTGTAATCCTACCACTCTGGGAGGCCGAGGCAGGAAGGTTACTTGAGCTCAGGAGTTCGAGACCAGCCTGAGCAAGAGCGAGACCCTGTCTCTACTATAAATAGAAAGAAATTAGCTAAACAACTAAAAAAATAGAAAAAAATTAGCCGGGCACAGTAGCGCGTGCCTGTAGTCCCAGCTACCTGGGAAGCTGAGGCAGAAGGATTGCTTGAGCCCAGGAGTTTGAGGTTGCTGTGAGCTAGGCTGACGCCACGGCACTCTAGCCCAGGCAAGAGAGTGAGACTCTGTCTCAAAAAAAAAAAAAAAAAGATACACGAAATGTTCAGAATTATCTATGAAATAGAGTGGAGCTTTTCTTTGATGTCTTAAGCATTTAAAAGGACCCCTCTCTGTTTTCTCACACAAAATCATAAGATCTTTTATTTAAAATTTAAAAGAAAACATTCTAAAGAAGTGAATTTTTAACTGAGTATATTCTGTTATTCTAATTATACCCTTATTAACATGATTTAGTAGTTTTATTTTTGTAAAAAAAAGATTAAAATATGCTTACTTTTTTCTTAAGTACCTAGATTAGATTATGGAAAAAGTATTTAAATAGGTGTTTTGTCTTACAGGGAGATGCTACGAGATCCAGAAATGAGAAATAAATTAATTTCTAATCCAACTAATTTTAACCACATAGCACACATGGGTCCTGGAGATGGAATACAGATCCTAAAAGACCTGCCCATGGTAAGAGGAGTGAAGAGTAAGTTTGAATATGAATGGGGTGAGGGAGGATGGATACATAGGCTTAAACACATGCATAGACTTCAAAGGATGTATTAGTTATCAGTGTAACGAGGAAGTGTTTCTCTCAGTGTATCACAATATGTCTAAGATGTATGCTGACATACCTGATGAAAAAAACATAAAATTTAGACATTTATCAAAAACCAAACAAATCAAGTTCTTATTCCGTTCCATACTCTAGAAATTTTACTATTGTTGGTAGAAGAAACTGCCAGAATTGGAGAGGTTCTGTACCAAGTTCAGAACTTCGTTACCAAATCACTAAAATTTCACTAAGTTTTAACAATTCAGTACAGATATTTGGCCTACTTATTTTTTTCCAGAGAAGTCCATTAGTTTGGTTATTAATGGTCATCCTTTCAGCTTATAGTGAAATTAAATCTTTTTCCTTTGCCCAGTTATAAACATGTTGCCTGGTCAATCATACATTAAAAAGTACAATATAGGAAAATGGTTATGTTTTAACAATATGAAGATTGGGTTCACAGACCTGTTATGTTGAGATTAAGAATATATTGTTGGAATTAGCTAATTATCCAGGCTCTGTTTGTTCTTAACATTTCAATATCATAGTACTCTCAGCAAACTAAAACTTTAATATGACCCTTATGATTGGTGGTGATAGCAACTAAATTTTGCATAGAATGTTAAGTATAATTTATATTTTGTGGCAATTTGGGAGATGATTTGTAAATTTTGAGCCAAATCTCTTTGTAAGGAAATCTGTCTTAATTAACCACATTATCAACACTACTGTGATAGAAGATATAAACATCTATTACTGAGAGACAAAATGATAGATAATACAGTTTGGTGTGCAGTCAAGTTTTTTAAAGTAAAAAACGAAACTTTTAAAGGGAGTTTTGCGTTTATATCATGGTAAGAAAAATGTCTACATTTGTTTAAGTCTGAGTTCTTCATTGTGAATATCCCAATTAATCAGTCGTCCCTGTTTGCTTATGAATAAATATGACATTGTTATCATTTTTCATCATCAAAACATTATTATTATATGGTCATAGTGATACACCTTCCTTTGTGGAATTCAAATCATTCTCAGTAGTCACTTCCCCTTTTGGAATAGGAAGTTTTTATTAGCTGTACTGAGTAAATATAAATAAAATATGTAAAAACTAGATTACAGTTAATCTTGATATAGTTAAACTAACTAAAAAAAGTTAAGGTTGAGTACATTAAATATCAAAACTGTTCTATTTGTCTATCATATATAAAAGCTATACTGTTTTTTCAAATTTTGCCTAGGAGTGAGATCTCAGATTTCTCAGATTTCCATTCTTTTCCCATTCTGAACATTTGCTTAAAGTCCTCAGTCTGGTTTTCTTTTAATCTCCTTTAATAACATAACCTACAGTCAAAAGCCTCTTTTGATGTTCCTTATGGAAAGTACAATGTCAGGCACAAGATATGTTAGTAAAGAGTATTTTTTGGCCAGGCATGGTGGCTCACACCTATAATCCTAGCACTTTGGGAGGCTGAGGCAAGAGGAGGACGGTTTTAGGGCAGGAGTTCGAGACCAGCCTGAGCAAGAGCAAGACCCTGTCTCCACAAAAAACAGAAAAAAATTAACTGGGTATGGTGGTGCATGCCTATAGCCCCAGCTACATGGGAAGCTGAGGCAGGAGGGTCTCTTGAGCCCAGAACTTAGAGGTTACAGAGAGCTATGATGTCATTCCACTGCCCTCGAGCACGGGAGACAGAGCAAGACCTTGTCTCAAAAAAATAAAGAGAATTTTAAAAATTAAAAAAACTGAAATGTGAATATATTTATAGCTTTTTTTGATAAATCAAGTGTTATGTGCTATTTTAATTAAACTTTTTGAAATTTATTAGTAAATAGTTTTTCCAATGCATGATATGTAGTTAGCATTATGTGGGGATAGAGGGATACAAATTTCAAACTAACACATGTTGCAAAGCAAAACATTAGCAAATAGAAAATTATTTCAATAGTTAAGGTTTTAATAGATATCCTTTAAAAAGTAAAAGTTCTGGCCCGGTGCGGTGGCTCATGCCTGTAATCCTAGCACTCTAGGAGGCCGAGGCGGGCGGATCATTCTGAGCTCAGGAGTTCGAGACCAGCCTGAGCAAGAGCGAGACCCCATCCCTACCAAAAATAGAAAGAAATTAATTGGACAGCTAAAAATATATACAGAAAAAATTAGCCGGGCATGGTGGCGCATGCCTGTAGTCCCAGCTACCTGGGAGGCTGAGGCAGGAGGATCGCTTGAGCCTAGGAGTTAGAGGTTGCTGTGAGCTAGGCTGATGCCACGGCACTCTAGCCCAGGCAAGAGAGTGAGACTCTGTCTCAAACAACAACAACAAAAAAAATGTAAAAGTTCTTTCACTTTTGTTTCATTTTAGTGCATAAAAAGGAATATATTTTTTATCTCATTCAAGCAATTATAGAAAAGTTTTGTAGAAATTCTATTATATCTCACATATTACAGTATTTTCCTTAAGTTGGAACAGTTTCAGTGTTTAATAAGATGATATTCTGCTTGGTGTTCTTCTGCCATTAGGTGAAAAATCAATTTGCCTAATGTTCCAGAATTCTTTCAGACCTTCATACCTAATAACTGTGCACCCTGACTCTAAAATGTCAAGTTTCAAACATTGTATGAACTTTTGTAGCAAAGCATCCCTCCTTACCCTGTTTTCTCTCCCCTCACCCTCCCACCACTTAAAAAAAAAAACTCTGTTTTATTTTTTGTTCAAAACAAGGTCTAGTCTTTATTACTAAGCAAAACAAGTTCAGGTAGCATTTCCCAAAGATTCTTTGCCCTAGCAGTTCAATTTGGTTTTTATTGTGCCTTCCATTCCTTTAATGTTTTCTCATCAAGTGAGTGCTTTTGTATTTTCAGGACAAGAAGTCGGTGTAAATTTTTGAAACCTGTTTCTTCACCTGTACATGCAGTTTGCATCAAAGATTTTGTGTGTCTAAATTCCTGTTCTTCACAGCCAAATTTTATTTTCACATAACTTTTTTCATTTCACTACCAAAGGATGTATAAGCTGGGGCTTTTTTACGGACATGCATTTAATGACCTAACAAATATTTCTGGAGCACTTACTATGTGCCCAGAGCTATGTTTATCTTGAGGTAGATTCTGGTAAACAATATAATAATATGCATGTATGGAAATAACTATAGTATGCATGTCTGTACCTGTGTATGTGTCTAGTCATTGAAAAACTTGTGCCATTTTAATATTTTCTCAGATTTTAATATGTTCTTTCTTTTGGAATGGAACCATTATGAACTATTTCCAAAAAATAAAGATGAATTAAATTTTTTAATGTTAACATATATAAGAGTTTTCAAATACCAAAGCCACGTGTTATCATTTGTGCATAGAGCATGTGCCCCAGACATTTTTGTGTTTTAATTTATTGAAATCAGTATTGCTTTCCTTCCTATGAAATACTTATAAGCTTAGAAAGTTTGTTAGATATCTTTAGAAGGTTAATTGTTTCTTTTGTATCACGTGATCCTGAAATAGGATTGTAGCTCTTTGAGTATGAAAGGGCAGTGAGGCTAAGGGCATCGTTTTATTTTCTTGTCTCTTATGTCAGATGCCAACTTTTTACTTGTATCTTAGTGAGCCAAGGTAATATAAGCAATTAATATAAGGTGGTGTGTGTCTCTTAGAGATATATACTGTGTTCATTTTCTTGACTCTTTTTTATCATTTACCTTGTTTACAAGTGGTTGCTGGTAATAAAAAAAATAGATTTTCTCCAACAGAATGGAAGAGTAATATTTTATCTCTAGAAGATTTATTTTTACCACATTGCATTTCCCCTAGCTTTTTATCCATTCCTAAAATTGTTAATAAAGATAAAATTTTTAGCTCAGTGACCTCTTGGGGCTTGAAGAAGTAATTTTGCTTCTTAAAGTCAAAGTTATTGATACATGTACATTAATAGTTTTTTTTTTTCCTTTTTAGAAACAACTTTAGAAAGTTCTGATTTAACCTCATATGTCTAGGATAAAAACAATATCATACGTAGAAGCCTTTCTTTTAAGCCTAGATAGTTTATGAGGTCTTTCTACAAAGCAAGCTCATCTCAACTCAAGGGAATATAAATCATGCTGGATTCAAGCAGCATTTTCTCTAGCAAATCATTCAACGTCTGCCTTTAATGAAGAGATTATGTTTTCCGGAAACAGTTGTTTTTCAAGAACTAAGTCTTGAGCTCAGTGGCTTGAGCCTGTAATGCCAGCTACTCAGGAGGCTGAGGCAGGGGATCACTTGAGGCCAGGTGTTCAAGACCAGTCTGAATGAGAGCGAGACCCTGTCTCTACACAAAATAGAAAAACAACTAACCAGGCATGGTGGCGCACACCCATAGTCCTACTACATGGGAGGCTGAGGCAGGAGAATTGCTTGAACCCAGACTGCCGTGAGCTATGATCACAGGATCACACTGCCGCACTCCAGCCTCAGCAGTAGAGTGAGACCCCTATCTCCAAAAAAAAAAAAAAAAGTAAAGAACTGAACCTTGAAAATTCCCATTAGAATTAGAGATGATCACTGGCAACTGAACAATGGTTCCCACATATTCAGAAGTAGTTATTTCATCTGAAAAAATTAGAGTCCTTGACTTCAAAAACTTTTTTCTGTATCTTTGGTATTATTTCATATTTTAAAAATACACCTCAACATTGAAGGGAAAATTTTTCCCTTGTTAAAAGCAAATGTTTTCTTTTGGGTGTCTAAATGGAGATAAGTTTGGGCTACTTAAAGGTAAAACAATAATTAGTATATTCCATAGTTATTCTTTTTGTTATTAGGGAAATAAGATCAATAAAAGCAAACATATAAGTACATAAATACCAGGGAATTATTTTAAATGGTTTTAGATTTCTAAAGAAACAGTTTCATAACATGTCTAGTTAGAAGCTGTTGTAGGTTCACTTGTCCTTTTCTTGTTTTTTGCCTTTTGTATCCTTAATGTTTCTGGTAGATTTTTGCCATGTTTTGATTGTATCACATAAGAAAATACTGAACTAAACTCTGGAAGTCTTGCATCTCTGGAAGTCCAGTTTCTACTCACCTAACTATAATAATAAAATAATAATTTTATAAGGAGAATGATCTTTTGCGAATCAGCTATTTAAGTAACTGGCAAGAGTATTACAAAATTTTACTTTCTAAGGCCTAAAAGTATTTCATTAAGAATTCAGTTTTGATGTAAGTTGCTACTTCACTTGTTCTATGTGCATGTTGTCTGAAATGTGAATCCATTTTCATCACCGTCTTACCTTTTTTCTTCTTTTTGATAGCCAGGTTTCCCTTACACATCCCCTCATCATCACTCCGGTCTGATCTCCTCTCCGATCAACTTTGAGCACATCTATCACATGACTGTTAATTCTGCTGAAAAATTTCTCTCTCCTGAGTCCATAAACCCTGAATATTCCCCGTCTCTACGCTCTGTCCCTGGTACACCAAGCTTTATGACTCTGAGGGTATGAACAGCTGAGTCAGGTGTTAACTTTTACTAATCATGTACAGATTTCCCGTTGCCTGGCTTAACAAGTAACCCTGCTGGGGGTACCATCTTGTGAATGGTTTCCTTTGGCCTGTATCTCTTCTGCCAAGCTTCTACTCCTACTCTTTCTCCTCTTCCTCTGATTCCATTTCTGTTTTGTTTCTTCTTTGGAAGAAAAAGTTGGAAGAATAGGATTTCAATTTTTATTTTTGAAATGGTATTAGAGGTTTATCTATGTATAATAAAAGATTTTCCATTTCAGATACCATCATGAGGACCAGCCCCCATATGGATCTTTATTCTGTTAAACAGAAAAGGGTTCCTGGAATTTCTGAAATTTTTATAGTTCATTACCCTATAACCAGTATCATTGAGAGAAAATTTTTATATTTGGTGAGGTTAAAGGCTATATGGTAGAGCCTATCCACAGACCTTCTATCTACAATAAACCCCTTTTTGAAAAGCTTAAAAATTTCCAAAGTAGGCCGGGCACAGTGGTTCACACCTGTAATCGCAGCACTCCGGGAGGCCGAGGCAGGAGGATTGCTTGAGCTCAGGAGTGTGAGACCAGCCCAAGCAAGAGTGAGACCCCATCTCTGCTAAAAATAAAAAAAATTAGCCGGGCATGGTGGTGCACACCTATAGTCCCAGCTACTTGAGAGACTAAGGCAAGAGGATCCCTTGAGCCTAGGAGTTTGCGGTGGCAGTGAGCTGTGATGACGCCACTGCACTCTAGCTCAGGTGACAGAACAAAACCCTGTCTCAAAAAAAAAAGAAAAAAACCCCCTCCAAAGTAAGAAGTAAAAAAATGAATATTTTTAAAGAGTAACAGGAAAAAATTCCAAAAATAAGTTAGATTTACTCATCTTTGAGTCAGTGGTATGTATTTAATTCCAACCATTTCCAACCATTATCTAAGATAAACTAAAAGAGAGGGGGAAAAAAAGCATGCATTCTGAAGGACCATGGCATCTTCTCTCGGTCCCTTCCATTCAGCTACCAGTGGCTTTGCAGTGGGATATAGATATGTCCATCAAGTGGTGTATGCTTATACTGACTTCAAGGGAACATTTTCTGAAGTTAGTTTTGCAGATAGTAAAATAATTTGGATTGTATCTTGCAAATTCATTTCCCATAATGCCCCCTGGCTTAGAACAATAGTACCATTGATTTTTTAGTTTGTATATGTAGTAAAGTAATTTTCCAATTAGAAAATTAGCTGTAGAGTGGGAAGTATATTTTTTGTGATGTAAAATTATTCTAAATTATGTTTTAAACATCGTCATTCACATTAAATTGTTATGTCATTTAAATGTCTTATTTGAGAAAATAAAATTAACCATGATAAAATAAGCCATAGTTTGCTTGGTAACAGATGGCAGGGGTGGATTTCAGATGAATGTGTAAGTTAATCAGGAACTTTTTGTATAAAAGATGATGGAAGTGTCACCGAAGTTAGTCATCTATTAGTAGAAACACTGTACCATCAGTGGAAGTTTTACCCTAATCTTAAGCATATTTGTACCTAGCAAGGACCAGAGGCTTAGGTTTCTTGTCACTTTATAATGAAGTTTATTTAACTTTAGCTGACTGGATAATAAACTGATTTTTTTTTTTACAATACATTTTTTGTTATGTGTCATTCCTTCATTACTTCAACATTCAGTGTTACCAAATTACCGGTATATTTTATAAGCTTAATTTTTGCTGTTTAGGTTTGATTTGTAGAAAAGGACACCACCAACATGCCTTAAGGTTTATAGAAAAGACAGTAAAATATATAGGTTGAAACTGGTATTCCCATCTCTTTTGAGCTTTTCTTTGCTGTATTGTTCACATGCTGCTTGTGTCGTATAGGGTTGCTCCTATATGCGTGAATGTTGAATTGCTAGCATTGACTGTGTCAGTTTTAATTTTATTATTTGCTTAGAGAAAAAAAGGTAAAGCATTTGCTTTAAACAAATAACACGCTAAGAATTACATGGACTTTGCAAATTTGGTAAATGAACCAAAATGGCAGTGGTTGAATTTGAGCCCAGCTAACTAGCCAACTTTCATATGAATCATGCTCAAAATGTGTGATTTGGAGTTTTTCAGAATGGTATTACTGCTTATTTTCCTGATTGCCACATTTGGGCCTTCGTTAGTTGCTTTGCCATAACATTCTCTCAGGTGTTTCAGATGCATGTAGAAAACTCAGTATTGCAAACTTACTCAGACTGTAACCTCTCCTTGGAGTCTCACAATTTCATGGCATCTTGGAACTGAAGTTCCAGTTCTAGACTTTTATGATAACTAAAAATATTTTTTAGCCACATTAGTACATTTCTTTTTTTTCACCATTGCATACTCCTTTAATAGAATTTTGTCATGTTGCTAACTGAAAGGAAAACATACAATTGTTTTGCTAGATAAGGTATTTTATGAAATTCCAATATTCATTCATGAAAATACTGACAAAATTAGAAGTAGTGCATTTCTTTTTTTTTAAATAGATTTATTCAAATTTTATATGTGGAAATAAATTTTCCTGAGATAACTTGGTATATACCTATCCAGATTGTAGCATTTCCCTACTTTCTAAATTAAATGTTGTATGTGAATTTTGGCTTCACAGTGGCATATATATATATATTTTTTATTTCAGGGTATTATGAGGGTACAAACATTACGGTTACATTTTATGTCCTTGCCTCACCCAAGGTGAGGGTTAGAGGTATGCTCTTCTGCTCTACAATGCTCCCCGTGTTCTTTAGTTGCGGATCTACCCCTCTCATCCCCCTAATCCCTGGAGAATATTACCGCCATGTGAGCACCCTAGTGTTCATCAGTTAGTACCAATTGGATGGCGAGTACAAGTGGAACCCATTCTTCCGATCTTGTGGTGCCTCACTTTGGATAATGGGCTTAAGTTTAATCCAGGAAAGTATAAGAGGTGCTAGATCACTGTCATTTCTTATGATCGAGTAATATTCCATTGTATACAAATACCAGATTTTAATAATCCACTCATGGCTTAACGGGCACTTGGGTTGTTTCCACATCCTTGCAGTAGTGAATCGTGCTGCCATAAACGTTCGGGTGCAGATGTCTTTGTTATAGAATGTCTTTTGCTCTTTTGGGTAGATGCCTAATAGTGCTATTGGTGGATCGAATGGTATTTTCAAAAGAAGACAGAATAATGGCCAGCAAACATATAAAAAAAAAACTCAACATCTCTGATCATTAGAGAAATGTAAATCAGAACTACAATGAGATATCACCTAACTCCAGTGAGATTGGCCTGTATCGAATAATCCCAAAACAACAAATGCTGGCAAGGATGTGGAGAGACAGGAACACTCTTACACTGCTGGTGGGACTGCAAATTAATGCAACCTCTGTGGAAAAGAATTTAGAAATACCTCAGAGAGCTAAAAATAGTGCATTTCTTTATTGTTTGTTTCTTTTAACCTCAAAAGCCTTAAGTATTTGTGCTCATTTCATAGTATTCCATGTTAAATTATTTGACCCATACCATATTATAGCAAAGAAGACAGTCATCTTTTGTTAAGTTAGCATACAGATCAAGTTATTTGAAGAATTGCTACCATTTTATTCATTGATTCCCAGAAAATATTATTTTGCCCAAACAATGCAAGTAAAATGTACTTTGTGTCTTTAAAATACACACACACACACACACACACACACACACACACACACACTTGTAACATCAAACCAGTATTAACCAGAACACTGTTCTGCAGAAAGGATCATAATTTGAAATTTATGAATTACTTTGCCAACTGAATTAATCTCAATACTTGAAGTAGAAAATTGGGATTATAGATATAATCCATTCATTTATTCAGCAGATACTTTTCAGCATCTCTTTTAGGTGCTGGAGTTTAATGTTGTCATAATAGCAGTCAGTATAAGAAAGGATAATATGATTAAAGAAATGAGTCTAGAAACAGTCATGAACTGTGTGCTTACTCAATAACCAGATCAAACTGATCTGTCAACCCACACAAGCCGAGGGCCCCAGGAGGAGGGCATGCCTACCAACAGCTTTCCCCTGGTTGTCTGTGTTTAAAGGGCAGGTACAAGGACATTTAGTGAAATATGTAAAATGCAGTTTAAGCAATGTTGGCCTTTTCTTGTGCTCAAACTTGTAAAGCCATCAGGTAAGACAGATTTCTGTTAACATTAAATAACATAAGTCATGAACAAACATAAGTTGTACCACAAACAGTTTAATTATCAATGCATGGCAGGTATATGGGTAATTTCTCTGATGTATCCTCTACCTTAAGCTACCAGAAAAAAGAGTAATTATTTCCTGAGCCCCAAGTGGTTAAAAAAGATTTAGTGCTTTTGAATCAGTAAAACGAGGCAGACAATTGTAATGTTTTCACAGACACTACTTAGCTTTGTTAACTAAAATAATTAACAAGGTTTATACTTTGGAAAAAGGAGAGCTTTGTTTCTCATAAAGGGTAGCAGCCTGTTGGGCAGCCATTCCAATAGGCTGGAAGGCAGAGCCCCAGCCAGAAACCCAGTGCTTCAAGAGGACAGACAAAAGCAACAAGATTTTATACTGATTGGGGTGGTCAAATGCACATATTCAACAAGCTATGGGAGTCATGAATATTTATGAAAAAGGGAAATAATGTGTATTTGTAACTGTGCTTTATCTCTCCCATCCTGTAATGGCTGAGAACTCAGTTGCAAGGTGTTTCTGGGGTCCCTTGGCCAAGAGGAGTCCATTCAGTTAGCAGAGGGCTTTAGGATTTTATTCTTAGTTCGCAGCTTGCTATTCTATTGCGTTTGAAAAAAAGCAGGACACAGTATGGTCAACTCTTTTAAAAAGATTATATTAGAAGAAAAGATGGACAGGAAACATATCAAATTGTTAGTAGTATCTGGTGAATTCACAAGTGACCTTTTTTTGGTCTCTTATGATTTCGTTAGTTATATATTTCTACAGTTCATGAGTGTTACCTTTCAGAAAAAAAGCAAACAATTTTAATGAATTAGTGCTTAGAGAACAACAGATTGCTAAATATATTTTCTAGTCGCTTTTATTGTGTTAGTGGCCATGAGTGTCTGTGATTTTCTGGCAGTGTAGAAAAGCTAGAGGAACACCCTGTAGTAAAGTTAGCCTGTAGCATTATATGACGAGAGCATCTCTTTTCAAAGGAAAGTTGCATGTTAAACTCAGATTCGTTAATTGGCTTTACTTAACAAATCAGTCCTTTAGGAAAGTCACAAAACTTGAACTTTTGACTACTTTTAATGTGTGATTGTTTATTGCATTTTTTAATGGAGTTATGGTCTTGTTTAACACATGTAAAATCTGTGATTTTTCTTCCTGGCAGAATGACATCTTTTTTTTTTTTTTGAGACAGAGTCTCACTGTGTTGCCTGGGCTAGACTGCCATGGCATCAGCCTAGCTCACAGCAACCTCAGACTCCCGGGCTCAAGCCATCCTTCTGCCCCAGCCTCCCGAGTAGCGGACTACAGGCATGCGCCACCATGCCCGGCTAATTTTTTCTGTATATTTTAGTTGTCCAGCTATTTCTTTCTATTTTTAGTAGAGACGGGATCTCACTCTTGCTCAGGCTGGTCTTGAATTCCTGACCTCAAACAATCCGCCCGCCTTGGCCTCCCAGAGTGCTAGGAGCACAGGCGTGAGCCACCGCGCCCGGCCCAGAATAACATTTTGATGTGACTGAAAGGAAGGTTGAAAGTGACACTGCAGATGACGGTCTGTGGTCATTGTCAGAGCAGGGAAAAGGAAGACTCCTAGTGGGACAAGGCTAAGTGCTTTTTTTTTTTACTAGTGTAGTTACTTTAATCCTCAGAAAAGCCCCACAAGGCAGTTGTTATCCCCATAATACAGCTGAGGAAATGGAGGCTCCGAGTGGCACAAGCCCCAGGCCTGCTGTCAACAAGCCGTGCAGCCCAGATGCAAGTGGGGGTCTCTTTCCAGGCTTGGCTGTGCCCAGCAGCCGAGCTCTGCCTTTATGTCCTCTCCTCTCGGGAGCCGCTGATAAAGGAGAGGGGAAGCTGCCTGGAAATAGGTACTGTGCGCTAGTAAAATCACCACCATTTTTGTGGTTATGAAAGAAAAATTAATAAGGAGTAGATAAATTTTCCAAGTATATGTAAATCTGTTTATAAATGGTAAGAAATCAAATCCAGACCATTTGCATCAGAAAATGCTTGCATGAGGCTGGGACTATGTCAACAAATAGGGAAAGCATTGTAGAAGGTAAAAGAGAAGGTTAATAGGGAAATAGGGAAAGCATTGTAGAAGGTTAATACTGTGGCCGTGTAGTTTGCCTAGTCAAGGATTTATAAAGAATACTGAAATATTTTTCCCTCCTCTGGACTTTTGTCAGACCTGCCCCCCGCCCCCCAAGTCTGAAAAGCTTGCAGCCACGAGGGAGGCTGGGTGCTCTCCGTTCCTGGTTGTGCCAGGCAGCTCACCCTATGTGCCGCCTCCAGGGTTCTCCTCTAGGTGTGTGTGATTTGCAAACATTCTGTGGCCCATTTTCCACCAGAATCACTCAATAATTAGATGGAAACTTTTCAAAGTAATATTCCCAAGGTAACTCAGTTCATCCAGGCTGTGAGTGTTGCAGTGTCGTATTCGTGACCCATCGTACTGCTGTGTGTGTCAGGAAGGATTTTGCCTGCTGGCTGATGATGGGAGTGTGCGAGTGGCACATCCAGTGTCACAGCGACAAAGCGTTGTCTTGAGGAGATTGTAATTTTAATTAGATTTCCTCCAAATGGACTCATTCACCTGTTATCCTAAGCAAATAAAAATATCATACAGGGAGGCGGCAGAAGAGGAGAAAAAAATAAAAATAAATAAATAAATAAATAAAATCATGTATAGTAAAAAGCTTTATTTCAGTTTTCCGCAAATGTCCATGTAATTCTGTACTTTGCTGTCACATCTAACATGTAACTTTTACTTAGTGTTTTCACAACCAAAAAAAACCCGTTTATTGATAAATATTTCAATAAGTATAAGCACGTATTCTTGATTATGGTGAGATTTACTTCATGTTAAGGTCTTTTGTGGGTGGGGAGAAATTCCATAATCTGTTCCTCTGTGTCATTCTGGTCAAGATAATTTTTTTTTCTTTCATAATTATAGTGAAAAATAGACATCTCTGCAGAAAATCAGTTTCTTCCTAGCTGAAGAATATCTCTTTCACTTTTGTTTCTAGAATCCTCGGCCTCAGGAAAGCCGGACAGTGTTCAGCGGCTCAGTCAGTATTCCGTCTATCACCAAATCCCGCCCCGAGCCAGGTCGCTCCATGAGCGCTAGCAGTGGCCTGTCCGCGAGTAAGTGGCCCGGGCTGCGGGAAGGGGCTCCCCAGCAAGGCTGCCCCCAGCTGCCTCTCTGCCAGTCCCACGGGTGCCATGTTCTTCACTCACGCATGCTCGGCCATTCCCAAGTGGCAGCAGTGTCACAGACCCTGGTGGGTAATACCTGGTGGGCACAAATAGTCCTGGAGGCCTTCTAGAGCTTACAGGCTGTCCGGGATGCACACAGACAAAGTTGATTGTAAATTGTGACGGTAAATGCTCTGAAGGAAATAAACAGGGTGTGATGACAGAGAATGACAAGGGGTAGCTGTGGGGGGTGAATTCCTGCTTAGAATAATTAGCAAAGTCACATCCCTTGCTGGCGGTGGAGCCATGTTCGAGTTGTGTTTGATGAACGGGAAGAAGACCAGCGCGCCTACATGGCCTTAGTAAGGGAGCGACAAAAAATACAGCGGGGGAGGGAGCACGGGTCAGATCGGCAGGGATTCGAAGACCAAGGTAAGACATTTTTTTGTTTTATTCACAACGCAAAGGGAAGCCCTTGAAGAGTTTTAAGACGGGAAGTATCTGTATTCACTTTGCATTCTTGAAGCGATCACTCTGGCTGTGATGGAGAGTGGTTGGAGGCAGCGAGGGCGGAAGCCGGCATCTGGATGGGGTCGCGCAGTGGTCCAGGTGGAGGCGGGCGAGGGCGAGGGAGGCGGCAGTGGCAAAGGAGAAGAGAAGGGAGAGGAGGAGGCAGATTCTTCAGATACAGTTTCCAAGGTAGAAACAAGGAGACTTGATGATGGATTAGTTGTGGGAAAGCAAGGCAGAGGGAAGAGTATGAAGATGACTCCTAGGTTTGTGCTAGAGCCTCAGGGTGATGCCATTTACCCCCATTTACCCCGTTTCACAGGGGACTGCGGTGGGACATTCCAGGCATGTGCAGAGGTCAGGTCAGGAAGAAAATTAGCACGTTTGATTAGCCGAAAGAAGGCCAGGGACAGAGTCAGGAATATGCTCATTTACCACAAAAGTGAGATAACATTTGTCATTCATCCCGTACACATGTTTGAGGCTTCATTAGATACAAACTTTTCTTCTAAGGTGGTGGAGGTAGAATCATAATGACCGAGGGCCTGTTTTCATGTGCCTCACAATCCTTATTATTAGCCTCTATTTTTTTACTCTACCCTGAACTGCAGCATCTCTTTTCTATATTTTGAACAGAACCCTGAGTTAAGGGTCTCTAGACAGAAAAACACTGTGCTCCATGGTAGACTAATGTTCAGCTACAGCCCAGGAGCAACTTTTTGGTGGGGGAGGAAGGGGAGGGAAGATACTGTCTACCTGAATAAAAGTATATAAGGATGCTCAAAGCTGCAGACCTCAGAGTTAGGGGAATGTACAGGTAGAACATCTGGCTGATTAAAGAAATTAAAATTTAGTTTCATCAAATTAACTGTGATCTTTTATGTTTCCTGGATCATTAGCAATGAGGTTATAGATTGTCAAATGATCAGTGTAGCTTTTGATTTGGGGAAAACTGTTACTGGCCAAAGGGTGGTGGTTCTGTAACTTTCTCAAATGTATGCTTTCCCGGTAGCACGGCATTGGCTTAGAGATCAAAGAGAGTATAGCTTGAGTGTGCCAACATAAATGCAGTCCCAAAATGTATCAGTCACAACTTTAGTGAAACCTGTCTTCACTTTTATACAAGTAAACTCCAACAGAAACTAATTGCACTAAATCCAATTTCACATTTAAAAAGTCATTTTAGCCAGGTGCTGTGGCTTACACCTGTAATCCCCACACTTTGAGAGGTGAAAGCGGGAGGATCACTTAAGACCAGGAGTTCTAGAGTAGCCTGGCAACATAGCGAGACCCTGTCCCTGCAAAATACTAAAAAAAATTAGCCGGGCCTGGTGGCGCATGCTTGTATTTCCGGGCACTAGGGAAGCTGAGGCAAGAGGATCGCCTGAGCCCAGGCGTTCAAGGTTGCAGTGAGCTGTGATTGAGCCACTGCACTCCAGCCCAGGCAACTGAGTGAGGTCCTGTCTCTAAAAATATTTAAAAAAAAAAAAAAAAAAAAAAAAAAGTCATTCAGTCAGAAAACTTATTTGTTGCCCTGTATTCTTGAATGTTAGATATTTGAATTCCAGTCTCCTGATGCAGACTGTTTCCTTCATTCATTTGTTGTTGTTTATTCAGCAAACAGCCCAGGTATTGATTTTAGGCTCTAGCAATGTAAAGATGCATGAGGCTGTATTAGTATCTCTTGTATGTCTTGCTGCATCTCTTCTAACTTAGAAGCTTAAAATAGCAAACATTTATCATCTCACATAGTGTCTTAGGGTCAGGGATCTGAGAGCATCGTAGGCTGAATGTTTCTCACTGAAGGTTTCTCACAAGGTTGCAATCAAGCTATCTGCTGGGGCCATAGTCCCCTCAAGGTTCAGGTGTGACTACAGGTTGGGTGCGGGCACGGTGGCTCATCTCTGTAATCCCAGCCCTTTGGGAGGCTGAGGCGGGAGGATCACTTGAGGCCAGGAGTTGGAGACCAGGGGCCACGGCACAGCGGTTGGACTTCGTGTCCATCAGGGGAGGATGACTCTGGGGCCTGGGAAGAATGGCTGGTCAGCTGAGCAGTCTGCACGCTCTCTTAATTATTGTCCTCTTCCACATACATAAAATTTTGCCCGCTTGATGTGCTGTAGGGTCATCTGCACAGAATGGCAGTGCATTAAAGAGGGAATTCTCTGGAGGAAGCTACAATGCAAACCGGCAGCCCATGCCCTCCCCATCAGAGGGCTCTTTGTCTTCCGGAGGCATGGACCAAGGAAGCGATGCCCCGGCAAGGGACTACGACGGAGAGGTGAGTGAGGCGTGGGTAGCAGCTATGCCTAGAGGCAGGGTTTTGGAGACATCAAGTATCAAAGAGACTAGTGCATTCACCCAGTAATGCCACCACCTGGGGGTTGGCCTCAGCCGCAGCATGCGTCGGCAACCACTGTCTGCCACGGAACAGCAGAACCAGTCACTTGGGTTGCAAACTGCAGTTTTCCTAGGGGTATTCAGACTTCTGACAGTTTTTGTATGAAAATGCCTACGTTTCTAAAGGTCTGCGGAAAGGACTCTGAGCATTTTTTTGTCCTGTGCCTCTTACTTAGCTTGAAACCCCTTAAGGTCGTTTGGTCAGGGTGGCTGGAGGGGTGGTAACTGAGTCATCCTGTCTTCCCTCCTCCCTCTGCTTCTCATTACGTTTTACTTTGGGCCTTACAGGACTCTGATTCTCCGAGGCATTCCACAGCTTCCAACAGTTCCAACCTGAGCAGCCCCCCAAGTCCAGTTTCACCCCGAAAGACCAAGAGCCTCTCTCTGGAGAGCACTGACCGCGGGAGCTGGGACCCGTGAGCTGCTTTCATGCCGGAACCTGGGCGCCAGGTGGCTCTGGTTCTCAGCTCCCCTCCACTCGCCTCTTCTCTCACTTTCATCCCTTCGCTCCACTCAGCCTGAAAACGACCCAGGGCTCGCAGCAGTAGCAGGGTAGGGATTCGGGAGTTCTGACGACACGACTCGCAGATCCGTGCCCCCTCAGCCTCAGCAACAGCAAAGGCAGACTTTCATTAAGCAGCTTAGATTAGTATTGGTTTCATTCCTACTCTTATTGCTTTCAATACTATTTTACTCCTTCCCCAAAAGGTAGCTTAAATAGACAGATTACACAAATGTAAGTGATAAGACTAAGACTAGACAGATTTTGTTTTCACAGCAGAGTCTCATTATAGTCCTGAAATAGCTCATGGGATTCTCCGCGTCCGAAGGGGAGAGTCCAACCCTGGAGCCGCACTCTGAGCTCTCTTTCAGCAACCGCGGCGAGCGTCCACCGACTGTTGCCAGGAAATCCTTTCAAATTAAAGCAGTGCATATTTTACTACAATACAGAGTTTAAATCAATACATAAATGTAGAAGTTAAATACTGAATGTATATAATCAAAAGAAGCATCTTGTATTCAGTGAAAGATGGATGCATATATAAGAGAAAGAGATCATTTAATTTAAAGAAATTGTGTTGTTTCTTGTCTGTTTCCCAGCTAAGCGAGTAATGTGAAGGGTAGACAGGCCTCAAGCTGACATTGGTAGAGGGAGAGCCGGAGGAATCGGAGTTCCCTTTAGTGCCCTGTCCTCAGAAAGGCTGCAGTCACTGGGGAGCTTTAGTTCGCACTGTGACCTGGAACTAGAGTTTTAACATCTGAAGCCACTTCAGCAGCAGCATGAAAAGGCACACCCACCTCTACCCAAGCTGTTCCTTTTTCTAGTGGTAGAATGGGAACCACACTTCTCATTTTTTATTATGTTTTGATATCTTCTGCTGATGAATGTAAAAATACAATTCTGTCCCCTCTGATCCCTTCCAGTTCAAAGGGCACAGGGAGTGTCGTGGCTTCTGAAGGTCCATGAAAGTTTCGTCCAAGCGCTTTTTCTCCTGGGCTAACCCTGTTCCTCCCCAAGTCGCAGTAAGAGGTGCGTCCCAGAGCTGGAGACAGCTTCCCAGGGAGGAGTCTGTCTGTTGAGGGTGGGTTTGAGCTTCCTCAGATAAGCCTGGGGGGAAGGTTTTTGTTACCAAATAATATAAAACCTCAAAAGCAAGGACTCGAACAGCCTTAACCAAATGTTCTTTCCCATGCCCAGTGGGAACTGGCTGTGCTGGAGCCGCTGGCAGGCAGGACGGGAGCCCGCGTGGCCGTGCAGGCTGGCGTCCTCTCTCCACTGTCGCTAGTTCCGTGTCCATTCGGATTCCTGCTGCTTTAGTTGCCGTAAGGAAATGAGATGCAGAACCAGAAGAATTTATTTCAACAGAGTCATTTTACCAGTTAAGCACATGAGAAGGATGTAAAAATATCTCATGGGAGTAAAGAGTTTCTGCTTCTCTTTTACTTTTTGTCTAAGTTTCTCTGAGAAATAGAAACAGGATTTTCTCTTTTCTTTAAAATTGAGCAAAAATGAAGGAGGTTTCCTGCAGTTGCTAATCCGGGTTGCGTGTTCAGACCCTGTCATTTGACCACTCGCCGCCTTTCCGTGAGTGCCAGCCCCCTGCGCTGTGGGGGCATGGGGCCATCTATGCTGGTGCTGTACGGAGATTGCTGAGGTTCAGCGAGGGAGGAAAGGGTCCTGGTGGGGATGATATTGCAGACACTTAGAACAGGGAATTAAAAAAATAAAAGCTTTGACACTTCAACTTTCTGGATTTGGTGCTAGCTCAAATTTGATTATATTTTATTTTGGATGGGCATAATTCACTGCGCAGTTCTAATTTCCCAAATCTTTTTGCTTTTTGGAAAGTGTAAAAATACTTCTGTACATCACAGTTTCAAGAGTTGGACCTCAAGTTGGGTTGTTGCCATCTGACTCTGGTAGCTCCCTAAACTTGGCACTTGGAGGAGAGGAGGGAACCCTCTCTCCAGCCAGCTGCTGGGTGCTCGTGACCAGCCACCGTCACCCTTCTCACCCTCCTGTCCTTTCCTGTCCTCTCCCATCACCCTCCCCTCTCTCCCTTCTCTTCCAAGGCAGAGAGGAGACAGACCCAAGCCGAGACTCTACACCAAGCCATTAGTTTGTAAATTGTGGATTTTTGTTGTCTATAGGTGCTTATTTTTCAAAGGATGCTTTTAGGATCAAAATATAACCCTACCTAAAGTCTGGGCTCCACTACAGTGAGTCAGACTGTCCCACCCCCGGCAGGCAGATGGGAGAGAGCTGCTGAGGCTTGTCTTGGCTGCCAGGCTCGCCAGGCACCTTGTTCACATTCACCCCATGGATCGCACCGCGGCACTTTGATTTTCACTTGCCACCGTAAGTAGTCTTATCAGTCACAGTAGAGCAGTCCCTAGTGTGTTCAGGGCTGTGGGAGAGAAACGCTGCTGGGGTTTTAGTTTTGGGGAGGATTTTCCCAAGATAATGATCAGCCTACTGGTCTTGTCCCATGCTTAAATATGAAGCCTGTTACTCTCAGAAGCTTCTGAGAGAAATGATTTGAAAAGATGGAGAATGGGTTCACAGAAAAGGTATCTTAATTGCTGTCTGAAGTCATCCTTTGTTTTCATGCAGGGAATTTTAAAAATGCATATGGCAGCAGGGACTACTTTCTCAGTAGAAAGAAAAAATACATTCAAAGGCATTTCTGGGATAGTTTGTATGTGTTGGTATTTGGTGCTATCTATGTCCAGCCAATTTGTTAATCTACCCTTGAATTCTGACTAATTTTGTCATGTGTTTGGGTGTATAAAATTACGTACATAAATATGTTTCTTTTTGCCAAAAACAAAAGCCTTCCCCCTTGTCAAGTGATTGCTAAAGCAGATGTCATTCTTTAGTTATTAAATACACATATATTTATGCACACATACCCGCACACTTAGCGATTTATGTTCTTGCCCAGTGGAGCACAGATTTAAGGCTATGTGAGATAACTAAAAATGGCCCATCTGTTTGGTTTTCCAACCAGTTCTTATACTCAAGCTTCAGGGGAGAATCTGAAATTGCTGTCATGTTTACAACAACAATCTGTCATTTCCAGCTGGCTCTCAGCCTCCCCTTCCATATGGTTAGACTCATGTCATTTTGTTACTTAGTGGTGACATCTGTTTCCAAGAAAGACCAGTTGCATTTATGTGGAATCTCAGGTATCATTAAGGAAAAGTCAGAGCAGGGGTGGGCAGACACTCTAACCTGCCAGATGCAGCAGGGCCATCTGCCAGCCCATGGCAGGGTCACCAACACCGTTGTTTCCCAGCTGAGTGGGCCTTGCCAAGTGGGTGGCTCACCGTCCACTCTGGACGGGGCACTGGGCAGCCTGCGCTCCTGCCGCGGGTCAGACCACCGCAGCCACGCCTGCTGAACACAAGAGATTCACTGGGCTCCTTGCTCCCCCACCTCTCTCTGGCCCAGCCCTGATCTAGATAAGCTGCATGGCACTTCCTTGAGCCCATTTTAAAACCTCTTTCCTTGTTGTGACTTTAATTATTACTCAAGTCCAGAGTTCTCCGTGGACTCCTGCTAGATAGGGAGAGCCTTGCTTCCGACGGAGCGCGGCTCCCACCCGGCACTGGCGGCAGGCCGGCGTCTCCTCCTCCCCAGGGACAATTTTCCCCCCAACAAGAGGCGTTGCAGTTAGTGGGGAAAACTGACTCACATCAACCTTGAAATCTCATGAAAACAAAATGACCTGCCTTTTTATTTAATAGTGTAATATCATTTATTTTATAAATTTTTAAGGGTTTTTCTCATTGTAATACTACTGTACAGTTTTGCATGGCCTGGGTGTGATCACTTTTTGTTTAGAACATAATGCTGAGAAATATGTGTGTATGGAGGGGACAAGACGTTGCTTCGGCCTCTTATCACTCCTTGTTTTATTTTGTTTGGTTTTACGCCCTCAGTGTCTTAGGGAACCGTATGAGATTCTCTGCTACCAAACAATATGTGGACCCTTTTGCACAGAAATATTTAAGGTGGGATAGTAAAAAATGTAACAAGACTCCTCACCAATATTTTATGTTGGTATCACTTAATATTAACCAGACTTTGATGTATTGCAATAAAACAGGGAGCTGTTAGAACTGAGTATTTTGTCTTTTTTCCTCCCATTTAAGAAGTTTGAGGAATGGAGAAAAGGTGCCTGGCTCTCCACCTCTTACTTGAATTTGCTTTCTGCCAGTTTCCCTCCTCATCCAGGCTTCCTCCTCGCACTGCCGAAGAACATGGGGCTAGTTTTGCCACCTGTGGCTTAATCTGGGACTTGCGTAGTTTCTTCCTTAGCTCAGGTAAGAATAATGTGAAATTCTCTTGAAGCTTCCAACTCCCCTCTTCTGGACAAAACTTCCTGATTATTACTTTAGTCTGCAAGACCAAACTCTGCCTACCTGAGGTTTCCTGAGTGGCCCTGACAGTGCAAACGTGGGAGCAGTTTGATTTTATGTCTGCTTGTTGAAGAAAATCAGTAGCCACTTAAACAAGAGTTACTGCTTTTGTTAAGTTAGAATGGTACATCTAAGAACACACAGGTAACGTCAGGGGTGGTCTTAACAAAGGAAATCCTCAACTGTGGCTGCAGTTAAGTAATAATTCTGAGAACCCTCCCTATTCCCATATAATTGACATTTTTACTGTCATGGATGCGTTGGTTTGTTAAAATGTACGCTGGGCTGGAGGCAGCAGCTGTGCAGTGGTTTAAAACAGGGCTTGGCAAACCTTTTCTGTAATGGGCCAGTTAATATTTTTGGCTTTCTGGGTGTTATAGTCTGTTGCAGCTGCTTTGCCTGTATAGTGCAGAAAGTCTTAGTCTAATATGTAAATGGATGAGTGGCTGTGTTCCAATAAAACTTTATTGGATGCAGTGGGCCACATTTGGCCCGTGGACCACAGTCTGCCTGCCCTTGGTTTAGACTAGACCTAGAGTAGGCCATAAGACCAGACTGTCTTATTCTAAGTCCTGGTGCCAACATGACCTCTGAGCCTCAGTTTTCTCTTCTATAAAAATGCCCACTTTGAGTGTCAGAGGCGTTTATACACAAAAGTACTTAGAATAATGGCTATGGCCTGGGCTTACTGTCTTGTCATTATTATTAACCACCAAAGCCTATGGTAACAAATACTCTTTTTTCTGTGCTACGTGTCTAGCCCTTTACTAGGTGTTGGGGATACAAAGACAGTCCCTGGAAAATCAGACCGTGATTTGCCATGTTCTGGTGCCATGTCTTCCTGTGCTAGTAGTGGGCACAGGGAGGCATTCAATCACGTGATACTGTAGAAGTCAAAATAGGTACAAAAGAAAAAGCGTGTGTGGCCAGTTTCAGGGCTGACTTTACTTGAGGATTGGAGTCATTTACAGTCCCCACCGATCCCCACTGCCGTGTGCAACCCTCTCAGTTGCAGCTGGCTGTCACACTCAGGCACAAAACCGCATTCCAGTTTCCCTTAGAAAATTCTCTTCTCCCGGCAGTTATGGTCAATGGTTCTTGGGGAAGCAAATACTTGCTCTGTCCCTTGTTTTCTCCCCTCCCTTCACCTTCACGCTGCTGCTGCATCTGTTTGGGTTGAGAGGAAAAGGCTGTGAGCCCTGCCTGGGGCTGGCTTGGGTTCTGCCCCTCCTCTTTGCCTGGCAGGGTGGTGGCTCCAGATCTGAGCATGGCAGGGCATTTGCCAAAGAGCAGCCCAAACTTACTTTCAGAGGGCCAGGAGAGCTCTAGCAGGGGATCTGACAGTGGGGCTGGGGGGCACCACTGCTAGCCAAGCCAGGTGGCCTCGGGGAGACCGCCCAGGCCCCTTAATCCTGTCCCAAACCTGGCATGTCCATTGCTCAGCAATCCCAAATCTCAGAAAGTAAAATGAAGCCTGAAAACCTATACAAGGACCTAGTGTAGACCGCGGTGGTCTTTGCACTTGCACTTTGAGGGTGCTCGCGGGGCTGTTGGAAGGGCCCCCCTGAATGTCCAGAGTGCCCCCATTATCTAGGAATCAAGTTAGCCCCAGGAAAAGTCACTTTTCAGGAAATGGTCCTCTGCAGCCTCTAGAGGGGACCTCTAGAAGGGTCCCCCTGCAATGCAGGCCCAGCATGGCCCTGCTGGTAGGTGTCACAGTCCTCCCACAGTTGCCAACGTCACCAAGTCACCAATGTAGAGCCTGCAGGGGGGCCGGGGCGGTGACACTGCAGCTTCTTCCAGCCTCCATCCCCCTGCCTCCCCGGCCCCTCTCCTTGTACAGTGTGGCTGAGCCTTCCACGTTCAGGGACTGAGGACCTCACGCTGGGGGCAGGTACAAGCCTTGCACAGAGGCCGTGATGCCAACCTCTGCTGTCACCATCACGGCACAGCACCCTTTATGGGGAAAGAACCACCATGATGCTAGAAGGTATGGGTCAGCATTCTGCAAGATTCATAAAGCACAGAAAATGGCACAAGCACCAAAGCACTTTTCATAAGCACATTTTTTATTGAATTTAAACTAGATAATTATAAGACTTGTACAAAAATTCAGAGCCTGTGATGACCCTTTGGTAGAACGAGCGACACCCGTGCATCTCCTCTGGCAGCGGCCCCGGCAGGGAGGAGCCTTCCAGCAGCAGACGACGTACATGTCTCGGTTCCCTGGCCTGCTGCTGCAACCCCTCCCCTGTGAGGCAGCGATTCTCTGGGAACATTCAGCTGTCAGGAAAGCTAAGGACCAGCCTGAGCAGGCCGGGCCCACGAGGTTCAGCGGTGCGTGTTGGCACTGTTCAGATTAGCACTGTTCCCGCTCAGACCACAGGCTGGAGAGCAAGAAGGGCAGGAAACAAATCTCATTCTAGAAACACAGACACACAAACTTTACACTACAGTTAACAAAATCCAAAAATCTTATCTTGTTTTGGTGGCAGATTCAAAGGAGTAAGTACTCTCATTTCTGCTTTTCGTATTAGGAAAAAGAAGAAAACAAAATTGCCCTTTTATCTAGAATTATTTCAGAGGACGAATAAACAACAGGCAGATTCTGACAGCAGTGGAGTTTCATTTTCATTCTTGCACTTCTCATCCTACAACCATTTATTTAGCAGTGAAAACCGTGTGAAGCGCTGGCTATGGGGCTCTCAGCAGCCTCTCCCCAAATCCCCACCAGAACCAGCCACCTTTTCATACTGGGCACTGGGGTTTAAACGAAGCATTGAGGCCATCTCTGCGGTGGTTGGAGCCTGCGTGAAGGACGGAGAGTCCGCGGAGCTGGCCTGGGCGCGACCCGCAGGCTGGGTGCCCCCGTCTGCCTGCGGCCCCAGTGTCTGGCGGCTACTGCTGCTCGGCCTGCCTCTCGCGGTACTTGCTGTAGGCCTCCTCGAACATGGCTTTACAGGGGAAGCGGGCCTTCAGCTTGGAGCAGATGAGGAAGGAGCCCCCCATCTTCCTGTGCAGGGAGTAGGTCTCCTCGGGTGGGGGGACGAGGCGGTGCTTCAGCATGACGGGAATCAGGTTGTGGATCTTCTCAGTGGTGCTCTGGGTGCCAAAGTCAAAGGGCTCGGTTGAGGCAAAGGCCTCCCCGAGGATGAGGATGGCATCCAGGTGGGCGTCTTCCATGACCTGGGGGGAGGACAGGAAGGGTAAATGGCAACGAGATTCAAGAGCCCTCCACGTGGCCACAGGCTTCCTCCCACGGTTCCCCAAGTCCCGAGTGCTCACTGAAAGCTCTGCTCAGAAGTTGAGCAGTGTCAGGCAGGTGAGGGTTTTGTTTTTAACCAGATTAGAAAATGGTAACACAGGCATAAACTTAAACCCACAGGAGCCAGGAAAACAACATCAATGTGTGAGCTGGGCTGATGGAGACCAAAGGGAGTGGTGGGGCCTGGGGCAGAAGGCAGAACATAAGCCCTGCACAACAGCACCCAGTCGCAAAGTGTTTACAAAACCCTCTTCGGGCCAAAAAGAGCAGAGTTCATGGGCCTGAGTTGGTGGCGTCCACCTGCCATGCACGGCCTGCAGGCCTGCCAGAGCACGCCCAGGACAGAGCTCGGTGCTGGGTGTCTGCCACGCGGAACTGGCAGCTAACGGAGGAACCTGAGAAGTAACTGAGCCAGCAGAGCGTGGGAGGAGCAGGCCTGCCACGGCGGCCTGGAACGGTGGGGCAGGGCCAGGAACCGAGGCCAGCTCCCAGTGACGCGGCCATGAGGAGACTGAGGGCTTCTGGGTGAGTATAACCCACTCCCTTCTACAGCCGAGCTGGGGCAGCTCAAATGGCACTCTGACTCGCTGGTGAACACAAGACGTGACCTGGATCTCAACCCCTTCCCCACTGTCAAGCAGAGAGGTAAGTGCTGCTTTCCGAGTGGCTTCTGGGTGACAGGGACACAGAGCGTCCGTCCCCCCTTTATTTAAAGCACTGAGACTTCTCCCGTCTCCTCACCCTCCCCAGGGGGGCCTCGCAAGGGCGTCCCCTTCCCTCCCGGCTCCTGTGCTCAGCTCGCGCTAACACGGCTCTAGGAGGGCAACGGCGGGAAGCAGAGACAGGAGCCTCACAAGTCCCCCCAGCACCCGGCTCCACTGCCACTTGGAAGATGTCACAGAGCACACAGGCATCGGGCCCTTGGACTGTGAGGCCCCAGCACTGGGGAGACACCCAGGAGAGGCCGTCCCCTGCACTTTCATCCGTTACGTACCAGGGTTCCGCTTCGGTTTTCAACGGGAAAAGCGGTCCATGCCTGCCCTCCCCGCCGACGCGCGCCCTGGCCCCCAGGGCCTTGTGCAGCCCCTGGGGGACGTTGCTCACCTTGACCTCATAGCCGGTGAGGAACTTCATCTCTATGGACTTCGTCCGCACGGCCTCCCTGTCCCTGTCAGCAGCAGCCCTGATAATCTGGGCAGAAGCACAGGAGGGACCCGTGGGGCAGGACAGACAGAAAAAGGGGACATCCCGGGAGACAAGTGCCAAACCCACCTTCGTCCTTCCTCTCCCTTCGCAAGACCCCGGCCTGTGAGCCTGCACGTCGTCACAGACCTGGAGCCCGGCTCTCCTCCGAGTCCCCAGCATCTTGTCCCAGCCTCAGAAAAACCTGAGCCAAGGCCAGGGCCACTGTCCTGACCTTACCTGAATGTAGAGGTCGGTGAAGGATCTGTCATATTCCCGTGTTGCCCCGAAGTCCAAAAGAGCCACCTGGGGAGACACCAGGGAAAGGTTCCTAGTCCGGGCCGGGGGTGTGGGGCGGGGAAGGGTGGATACAGCAGGGGTTGGGTCTCTTCAGGGCCGAGCTAAGACCCCCAGATGCCACAACCCTTTACTCTGCTGACTTTCCCGGGACGAGGGCAGGCCAGGGGCTCACACGCCAGCTACAGAGAAGCTCTTGGGCCCAGCTGAAGGTGCCCCTTCCCAGGGGCTCACCTTGTGCTGCTGGGGGTCATAAAAGAAGTTGGACCAGTTGGGGTCTGTTTGCATGAAGTGGAACTCGAACAGCTCTCTCAGGCACAGAACCAGGATGTTGTAGCAGATCTAGGGACAGGGCAGGGGTCCTGCATCAGGCAGCGCCACGTGACCCGGTGCCTGGGAGTCGGAGAAATCCCTGACTCCTGTAGCATCCCACCCCACCCCCACCCCCACCCCCACCCTCTGTCCAGGTGACTGTTAGATGGCCAGTGTCGCCTGGGTGGAAGAAGGTAGCAGCTTCCCTCTGTCCCTGTAAGTCCCACTGGCACTCCTTCGCACCCCACCCTGCCACAGGGAGCACCTCAGGGCATGCACAGCAGGGACGCCCAGCCCCCACCCTGCCCCACCCACACAGACACCTCATTCCGAATCTCCTGACTCAGCCCTTCTGCCTGGTCCAGGGGGAAACCGGACACCAGCTCTGTGGTCAGCACGTGGGGGCTGCACAGCTCGTCCACGATCTCGGGCACGTAGAAGAAGGGGTGGTCCTTCAGCAGCTCCCTGCGTGGGGGCGGGTGGTCACACACAGACCCTGCCCACTGGGGATGGCCACCAGGCAGAGGGCCCTGCTTTGCACTGGGCCCAGGCTGTGACCCCAGCCATCTGCCCCTCAGAGCTGGAGGGGTCTTCACCCACGACAGTGCCTAAAGCGGCCCTCTGCCTCCCTGGCGGGAATCTTGGGCCAGGGGCTGGCGAGGAGCCGCACCTGAACTTCTTGGCACAAGCGGCCTCCCGCTGGTAGTCACACTCGAGGGCCAGCTCCCGCCTCAGCACGTCGATCAGGTGCTCGGGGAACAGGCCTGGCCGGGAGAAGGACACCAGGTGGGTGGGGGCTCTTGGGGGAGGCAGTCCCCAGTCCCCATCTGAGCACCTGCCACCCACTCTCACCCTTGACCAACAGCCCAGCCTCAGACCTTCCGGAAGCATGTTGCTCATGTTCAGCACGGCCATGAGGTTGTTGACGTCGCTGTTGATGCTCTGGGCCACGCCAGGGTACTGCGGGAGGCAGGGGGTGTTATCCCAGGCGGACGGGGTCCCACTGCCTGTTGGGTCCCAGCTGTGTCCCAGCCCCACCCCACGCCTTACAGAAGCGGAGCTGGGAGCCAGCGATGCCGCCGTGACTCCCGGCCCTTCACGACCTTGCTCTGTCTCCGTCGTCTACCTCCACCCCATCTCCAGGAACAGCCACCAGCTCAGGCCCCCAAAGGCAGACAATCGCTTGTCTCCTGTCCCCAAGCACCCCCAAGCTGAGCCTGCTGGGAGGCCGCTCCACCCCCCAGTCGCCCATTCGGCAAACACTTGAGCTTCCAGTGCCCACCAGGCGCTAGGGACAGACAGACACTGGCGACATGGGCCCCACCTGGAAGAACAGGAGCCCTGGGGGATGTGGAGACAAGTGCATACACACACCAGGGCACCTACCTGGATCTTCATGGCCACCTCGCGGCCACCCTTCAGGCGGGCCAGGTGCACCTGCCCGATGGAAGCCGCGGCGAAGGGTCGCTCCTCAAAGTACTCCAGCTTGTCCTTCCAGTTGGGCCCCAGGTCGTTGTTGAGAGTTTTCTAGAGGGAAAGGCCGAGGAGGGGCCGTGAGCATGGCCTCGCCTCCTGGGACACCCCGAGAAGCAGCCACACCCCAGATGCCCCAGCGCCTGCCTCACCGTCATCTGCTTGAGCGGCATGAAGTCAGCGCTCTGCCGCACACGGTCGAAGATCTTGGCCAGGTGGGGGTTGATGAAAGCGTCGTCTGGAAGGCAGGAGAGACGTCAGGGCTGAGGGCCAACCGCTGACGACGGCGCAGAGGCCAGGAGCGGAGCGACCACCCAACCACGCCTAGCACAGCGCAGCCTCGCCCCTCCCCACGCTGGAACCAAGGTTCAGAGACGACAGGCGACACGCCCAGCCTCGATTCCTCCTCCTGCCCTGGGAGCCTCTTTCCCACCTGGCATGTGGGCTCAGCAGGGACCCCGAGCCGCAATAACCTGGGGTGGGCGCACTCCTGGGGCCCTGTGGCCAACAGCTAAATCCAGAGACAGACGCGCCCCTGCCCCTCAGCCACCCCACCGGGAGCCCCGACACCAGGAGCCCCGGGACCGGGCGTCACACAGCACGTGAGTGCTCGGCCACAGGGCACAGCTGGGGACCCCGAATTCACGCCTGCAACCTGAGAAAGTGCACTTTTTGGACGATACATGTGTAGTTCTTCATGGTTACGAAAGAAACAAGTCTAGAAAATATAGCAACACGTTAAAATTACCCATTATCTGACCACCTCCAGAGAACTTTTTTCATACCTGATGTCACATGTATGGAGACCATTCTAGCTTTTTCGGGCAGCGTTCTCTCGTGAACACTTCCCTGTGTGTTTAAACAGCCTTCCGAAACGTTCTGGAACGGCACTGTCACAGCAGCGTAACGCCAGGGAAAGGGCCCCCGCGTCTGCTGCTTGCCTCGGTTTCCATCACTCTGCCGTCACGGGGAGTCCCGTGATGAAGCTCCTGGCACAGCCCTGACCCCACCTCTGAGTCTTTCCTTAAGGTAAGCTACGAGCTGAGGGATTCCTGGAGTTCCGGGACTTGAGCACCAAAGGACTCCGGATCCGTCCTGCCCGCGTGCCTTCCAGAAAGCCGGGCGGCACGACCCCGGGCGGCACCCCACACCCTCGCCACGGCCGCCCTGGTGCTGACGACTCCTGGCTTAGTGCTGGCCAGTTCGTGGGCCCACGTGACTGCTGTGAGCGTGGACTTGCCTTCCAGTGCCCCCGCTGAGCGCCAGCCTCGTGGCCACTCCCGCGTGCTGGGTACCGCCGAGGCCTGAGGCTCCCCCAGGGGCCGGCTCTGCTCTTGGGGCCACATTGAGCCAGCCCCCCCTCCCGTGGTCACACCCCCACGTCCCCAGCGCCACGCCATGCACGCCTGTGAGCCCCCTTCTGGCTCCCGGGACCCACACAGCTGGACCCTCGCCAAGTGTGAGACGCCAGCACGACCTCGGGGCGTATCAAACACCCGGAAAGGCAAGAAAAACAACTGTGGGCTCCCACATGTGACGCTTTTTTGAAACACCCCCACGCAGTCCAGCCTCCCAGGGTAAGTTCAAACCAGAGGGGCCAGAAAATACCCTCCAGCGCACCCGCATCCGGCCCTGAGCTCCCTGAGCCAAAGCGCTGCGCCCTGCGCCACCGCTCCCAGCCTGGACGCTGCCCCCCCCGCCCCCGGCGTCACCCCCGGCGTCACCCCCGCCAGCCACTCACCCTGGATGCTCAGCATCTGGCCCAGCTTGAGCGCCGCCCCGCGCACCTTGCAGAGCGTGCGCACGATGCGCTCCGCGTTAGCCTCCGACAGGAAGGGGCTGGAATCCAACACGGACTTCTTCCCTGTGGGCAGGAGGGGTCACCACGGCCCTCACGGGGGGCTCGGAGTGTGCTAGGAAAAATCCCAGCACGCGGGCACATCTCCACGTTCCATACCCACCTCCCCTGCCCAATCTGGGCCTTCTTGGCAGCCCCTCCCCAAAGCTGGCAAACCCAGCAGGCATGTCCCCTGCCCCGGGCACGGGTGGCTGTGAGAATGATCTGGAGGAGCCAGGATGGGCCCAGGGCACAGTGGCAACCCCCAACTCAAGAGGTTCTCCTGGGGCAGAGACCAGCAGTGTGGTCAGTGTCGCAGGCCAAGGGGGGCCAGGGCCTGGTCAGAAAGCTGGAGCATAGCTTGGGGGCTGCCCAGGGCCACCCCCACACTGGCCTAAGCCCCAGGTCCTACTCTCAGGGCTAATGGTGCCTGAGACCCTGAGCCCCCAGCCTGAGGTCACTACTGTCTCTGACAAAGGACACCAACTGGAACCTCGGAGCCAGCCTGGCCCTCTTCCCTGCTTAGGCAAGGCAGGACGGAGAGCAGCCAGCTTGGCAGGGGAGGGCATGGGGGCACAGGACTGTTGTTCTCGGGGAAGGCTGGCTTCTCCTTCCAGAGAAACCCAGGCTTCATTTCCCAAAGGCTTTCAGCACCAACACTAAAAATACCCTAGCTAAACCCTCTGTCCTCTGGCCTCCTCCAAGGATATACGTGGTGCCCTGTGTCTCCTGTACCCGAGGGCCTGTGGGGATGGGCTTGTGGGTGAAGGGGAGGCCGACCTGGCAGCCAGGGCTGGGGGCTGCAGTGCGGCAGGACAGCAGGTGTCACCGGGGGTGGAGGTACGAGACACCAGAATGAGCTGACATCCCCTGAATGGGCCAGCGGCAGGGGAACCCAGTCCAGAACTGCAAATACGTCTCGAGAAATCCACCAAGCAGATGGCTCTACCAGCTGCTCTTGACAGCCCCAGGCCCCACGGGCAGACTTCACATCGCCCTGGCCCACCCCACGCCTGGGGAGTCAGGCTCCCCACGGGCAGACAGCACCGCCCGGCTCCGCAGAGCCCACGGTGCAGAGCCTTCCCACAGAGGGCCCGGGCACAGCGGCCACCCAAACTAGGTACGGCGACTATTCTCACCGGACCGCAGGCCTGACCCTGGACTGCAGAGCACAGAGAGGCTGTGGTCTTTGCCTCAGAGGCACTGAGTCGATGAGAAGGACCCAGTGGGGTCTGTCCCAGAAGCACACGCCCCCCCCAACCCCAGCCACCCACCCCCCTCACCCGCCTGGGGCGCCTGACCCAGCCAGACCAGGGCCCCAGCAGCCCCTGGAGAGCAGGGCAGGAAGTGAGCGCAGGAGCGAAGGTGGGGGTGTGGGCATGCAGGTGTGCCTGCAGGTGGTGTGCGGACAGCACAAGGAGCCAGGAAGGGGCTGGGTGATCACCTGGGGCTGGGGGAGGAGTGGCCTTTCAGCCACAAAGCAGGTAAATCTGTCTGAACAGCGTCATACCCCAGGGTGCCGTGACATGGAATGCCACCTGAGTGGGGCCCCTGGTGGCCGACACTCCCAGGGCACAGGTGGGGCTGGGGCTGAAGGGCTGGCGCCTCCCAGGGCCCACATTTGCCCCTCCCACTCAAGGGCCCAGCTCACCTGTGGGGTCCTCAGGGCGGAGGCTCTTCTTGGCGACCTCAGCCAGTGCCCCAAAGCCCAGGCCCACGGCCAGACCTGCAGGGAGGAGGGTGCGGGCTCAGCGCTCACAGGGGCTGGGGCAGCACCACCCAGACGCGGCTCGCACCAGGCACCCTCGCAGACTCACCAGCATGTTGGAAAGGGGTAAAAAGGTGGCAGATACTCACCTGTTGTTTCAAGCTGACATTTGGTTCCAGATAGACATTTCCTGTGGAAAAGCTTCACGCATCCCCCACCCCACCTTTGATAATCTACAGGCTCCAGGCACAGATGGACCCTGAGCAGCATAAGCCGGGAAGCTCCTCGGGAGGGCCCCAGCACACCTAGGAAGAGGGACCAGCGCTGGTCCGGGGCCGAGGACATCCTAACAACACAGGGCACCCCCTGGAATGCCACCAGCCGCTTCAGATCTGCATGAAGAGCCTCCAGTAATCCAGAACTCTAACTCGCTGTAGCAGGAACGGCATCACCACAGGTATGGTGGTGGCAGTCGGAACATTTTGCAAAAGATAGGGTGTCTCAGGCTGGGCGCGGTGGCTCACGCTTATAATCCTAGTACTCTGGGAGGCCGAGGCGGGTGGATCATTTGAGCTCAGGAGTTCGAGACCGGCCTGAGCAAGAGCGAGACCCCGTCTCTACCAAAAATAGAAAGAAATTAATTGGACAGCTAAAAATATATAGAAAAAATTAGCCGGGCATGGTGGCGCATGCCTGTAGTCCCAGCTACTCGGGAGGCTGAGGCAGGAGGATCGCTTGAGCCCAGGAGTTTGAGGTTGCTGTGAGCTAGGCTGATGCCATGGCACTCTAGCCCAGGCAACAGAGTGAGACTCTGTCTCAAAAAAAAAAAAAAAAAAAAAAAGATAGGGTGTCTCCAACCCAAGCCCTGGGGACTCACAGGGCTCAGGAGTGGGAGGCCCCCTCACCCACCTACCCTCCAGGCTGGCAGACACCGACAGTGGTCTGAGGGCCACAGGGTACCAGGCCCTCCCTCCCCACCTGTTGAAATCTTCTAAAGCCAAGTTTGTTAGCACCTCACTTGTCCAAAAATCAATCGCTGGGTGATCCCAGCTGTTCAGTAGAAGTCCCCACACCCGCCACGGGAGCCTGGCAGGTGCTGCTAAGGCCACGCCTCACTCAGGACCGACGTCCTCTCACTTATTTAAACCCAGTTCCGCTTCCCGGGCCAGGCACGTGCGAGCACAGTGGAGGACACACGGTGAGCTCGCGACCCCAGGCAGCAGCGGGAGCCTGGAGCTGCCCCTGGACGGCACCACCCCCAGCCCGCGCCCCACCGTGCACCCTGTTCATAGGGCAAGGAAACCAGCACATACTTCTATATTGCCAAGTTTTCTACAATGATTATGCATTACTTTTATGAAAAATATTGAACTTATTGAAAAATTTATTTAATGAGAAAAATTTTTTAAATCAAAAGATAATTCCATTTCGAAAAACTTTTTGCAACACATTTTACCCGCCACTAGGCAACAGTGCAACCTCCATGCCACCAGCTGTAATAGCAGTTCCTGCTTCACGGGCTGTTGTGAGGACTGAACGATTTAGTAAGAGTAAGATGCTCACACGGGGCCAGACGCACGGTAATGCTATAAAAGAGCTATTATCGTTACTCCTACTCAAAATGGTTAGACTAGTGCTGAGCAAAAGAAATACAATGTGAGCCACATATATAATTTTAAATTTTCTAGTGGCCATACTGAAAAAGGCAAGAAGAACATGTAAAATGAATTTTAATAATATAGTTTACTTAACCCAACATATCCAAAATATTGTCATTTCAACAAGTAATCGATACAAAAACTATTACAGAGATTCTACACTTGCACGTCCGGGCACCGAGTCTCCGAAGTCCAGTGTGCATCTTACACTCACAGCGTCTCACTGCGGAACGGCCACTGTTCAAATGCTCAGCGTGGCCAGCGGCTGCTGCGCGGCACACCGCAGGGCAGAATGAGCCAAGCTCTGGCCATCCCGGAAGCTGCCGTGGTTATCTGAAATGGCCTTTAGGTGTGATAGCACACCCCATCAAGGACATGGTGGCGTACTGGGATGGAGGTGCCAGGGTGTGGGTGCCTGGTGGGGACACCAGCTGTGTTTTCTCTCTGCACTCCCCGCAGAGCCCACTGGCACAGCTGGCAGCCAGAGTCCCTGATTAAACATTAACCCTGCCCCCAGCCCCACCCTGCCCAGCACACTATCAGACTTGGCAAAATAAACGACAACAGCAACATTAACCTTCACACTGTAGCGACCTTCACCAGCATCTCAGCATCTGGATTCTCTCTGCCTGGAGCGGGTCCAAGCACAAGCCCACAAAGAGGCAGACAGCACCACGGGTTCTCCAGCCCGGCAGCTACAAGACGATGCCAAGGTGGGCGTCATGGGGTGGTGTGGGCCATGCCGAGCCCCTCCTTCTACCTCTCCCTGCAGGCAGAGATGTGTCCCCATGCCCCAGCTGGACCCCTTCAAATGCTCTGTCACGTTATTTTCTGGCCATTTCTCAGCTCCCAGGCAGAACCAAAGCTCGCCAATGGAAAGGACCCATTAGTGAACAAATCGCCCAAGGAACATTCCACAGGGGAGGCCTCAGGCTCCTTCTGTGGCCCTACACGTCCCTCAGGACCAGCCTGGCACCAGGCCAAGGCAGTAATCAATATAAAAACCTGGGGAGAAAACAAGCCCGGCCGCTGGTAACCGTGACCTTGGCCTCTAAAGCTCGTGCTCAGTGAACCCAGAATAAACTAGCCACCACCCTGCCCACCAGGCCCTGGCTTGACCCCATTCTCAGGAGCCCCAGGCTGCGCTCTTCCCTCACCCAGACCCAGCTGGTACCTGGAGGCGACTCCAGGAAGACAGATGCCACAGGCTGGGACTCCCCAGGTCCTCGTGAGGACCCAAGCCCGTCAGGACAGGGCGCGCCTGTCCCTGTTCTGATCCACCTCCTGAGAGGCCTCCCGGCCTGGCCCGAGTGGCCAGCAAGGAAGTCCTGCGGGGAAACCAGCCACAGAGCCTGCTCTGGGCTCTAAAGCCACTGTCAGCAGCCTGGCTTCCTTCCTGGCCTGTTCCAAGAAAGTTCCAGACATTTCTCTCACAAAGGGAGGTTCTGCAGTCAGGGCTGAGGGGAAGCAGCAGGGAGCAGGGCTCGGCCCTGGGCAGGAGCACACGGGGCCAACGGCCCGGGCGCAGGCCTGCTCCGTGTGACATCTGGAGGTCACCAGAGCCAAACAAGGCCTTCTCTCGAGCAGTCACCTGGCTTTCTGCCCAGACAGACACCAGATGTTAAAAGAAGCAAAAAATAAAACACCAGCAAACAGGGCCCTTCCTCAGCAGGCTGGGGGAAAAGCACTTCCGAGCAGCGAGTCGGTGACGTCCCCGTGGCTGCGGCTTCGCCCGCCAGGAGCTGCAGGCGCCTGCGCAGAGCAAGGCTGGGGGCTCTGCAGCAGCGAGGGGCAAAGCTGCATCTGAGGATAAACAGCGGCGTCACTTCCACTGCACCCGCCACGTGCCAGCGCGCTGTTCTGCGCCTCACTTCGTCAACCACGCTACCCATCCCTCTGACCCGGGGAGACGAGAAAGCCCACGTGCAAAGGCAGCGGGACGGGACCCTTTCCCTTGCTTCTGGTGTTCTGGAATCTCAGCAATCCCGTCTCCTGTCTCCACCTGGCTCCTCCAGGCGCCCAGCACCGGAGCAGGAACAGGAAAGGGGGAGGGGAGTGCCCTGTGGCTTGTTCTCGAAAGTTCTCAGGATCTGACGCTCAATTCCCCGAACTGGACTAGTGGGGGAGGGGGAGACCTAACACAGCCCCTCTGAGGACCACTCTGTGGCACCTGGTCACGCTGGGACTTCCAAGTGCCCGACCCAGGCCTGGCTTCTGTCCCAGGACTGTCACCAGGAAGCACATGGCCCTGGGCGACCGGCCGACTTCCTGGCTCAGCTTCCTCATCTGTATCTGAAGAGAATAATAACCGCCCTCGTCTCCAGCACAGAGCTTCTGAAGGGTGAAATAGGCAGAAAAGCCCCTGATTTTCAAGAATGTTCCCAAGAAAGCAGGTAAACTGCACTCCCACAGCCATGCGGAGGGTGCAGAACTTCTCTCGTATCTAGAGTGCATCTATCTTGCCGCAAAGCGCACCCAGAAGAGCGCTGGCACCACAGGAAGCGTGGCACGTGCCCCCAGTACATCAGGCTGCTGGCACTGCATGCCGCTCCTCTGGGGTGGCCAGAGCAAAGCTGGCCTTGTACGCAGCGCCCTCAACAAGGGGTACCATGCCAGCAGGTCAGAGCATACAGACCTGCCCCAGGGGGTGTGGACACTCCCACCTCTACCAGCCCCCGAGGTCCCAGCCAAGGGGTCCAACAACCCTACCACTGTGGGATGGCTCTGCAAGGCCTGGTAAGCCACCGCGAGGTCTCAGCCAGTGTCCAGGAACCAGGGGGATTAGCGAGTCTTTCACAAAACTAAGTTATTCAATTTATTACCCTTTATCCTGGAACATGTTGTTTGCATGGTTAAAATGTCCTTTAAGGATGACAAATAAAATGGTGGTAGTGTTGTTTGTCTGTTTTTGAGACAGAGTCTTGCTATGTCGCCCCAGCTAGAGTGCAGTGGCGTCATCATAGCTCACAGCAACCTCTAACTCCTAGGCTCAAGTGATCCTCCTGCCTCAGCCTCCTGAGTAACTTGGACTACAGGTGTGCACCAACACACCCAGCTAATTTTTCTATTTTTATTAGACATGGGGTTTTACTCTTGCTCAGGCTGGTCTCGAACTCTTGACCTCAAGTGATCCTGTCACCTTGGCCTCCCAGAGTGCTAGGATTACAGGCGTGAGCCACTGCACCTGGCCAATGTTTTATTTTAAATGTTCTTACTTAGCAAAATTAAGAATACCCATCCAAGCCCATTCACCCAATGCTTGTTGGTTTTTAATTTTACCACAGAGATAGAAACACAAAAGTTCAAGGAGAAGGGATACAACAATCCCAGAGCTTTGTGCTGATATGTTAACAGTATCCCCAGGTATATCAGAATTTTTGGGAAATTAAGCAACAATAGCTATCAGCTCTTGTTTCAACCTAAGGAATACCTGTTTTCTAACATAAGAGAGAACATTCTTATGTTACCACCTTACTCTCTTAGAAACCCAGTGGGGAATCTCAAACTATTTTTAAAAGCAAAATATGTTTCTAGGAATGAGGAACCCTTAGGTTTATACCTTTTAAAAATAATGCAATTCCCAGAGTTCCATTCCCTCTACTCTTCATTCCTGGTCCACTGACATGCTTTTTCTCATACCAATACCTCTTTCCTTTTATAATCAAATTTCAAAATCCTTTCTACACAGAATCTAATGGCATTATCCACTTCCTATCTTTACTTTTTGTTTGCTTTCTGTTTTCCTGTGTCCCTTAGTTATTCTTCTCTTCCCTTCTGTCTTAACGATGTGGATTTAAGTTCCTGTGTGAAGGTCCCAGGAACCACCACCGTGCTATGCACAAAGCAGTGTGTAGCTCCTTTCGGTAAGTCTTCCTTAGTGCCTACTTTATCCAGCAAAGTCTCATTCCTGTAATTGTCTAGTTCTTATTTTATAGGTGCAAAGGAAATGATAAGACATCTCCTCTGAACCTGTAAGACTAAAGCATAGAAGGAAAAAGGGATGGAAAATACAGACAAGAGCAGAGGAGACACAGGGGACAGAGTAAAAAGATCTAACACACGTGTAACTGGAATCCCAGAAAGAGAGGCGAGAGAGAATGGGACGGAAGCAATATCTGAAGAAATGACGAGAATTTTACAAAACCAATAAAAAATATCAAGCCACAGATTCAAAAAGCTCTGTAAACCCCAAGCAGAATAAACACAAAGTCAATCACACCCAAGCATGTCATGATCAAACTGTTAGAAATCGAAAACAAAAAGAAAATCTTAAAGGCAGCCAGAGGAAAGAAACATACCATTACCTTCAAGGCAGCAGCAATAAAACTGACAGTTAAGTTTTCAACAAAAACAATGGAAGTAGGAAAATAGTAATACAGTTAAAGTGTTCAAAGGAAACAATTTTCAACATGGAATACTATACCCAGCAAAAATACCTTCTAAAACGAAAGTGTAATAAATAACAAAGACATTTTCACACAAATAAAAACTAAAAGAATGATTAGCAGACTGCATTATAAGAGAGAAGAGAGTTCTTCAGAGAAAAGGGAAATTATACTAAATATATTAATAATTATGGAAATGCAGGAAGAAAGGAACATCAAAAGGGTAAATCTAAATTTATATGGGCTGTACAAAGAAATGTTATCTTGTGGGGTTTAATATATCTTAATAATTTAATATATAAAACATGCATAAATAAAATGCATATCCACATTGACATAAAAAACACGAGAAGAATACACAGAATAAAAATGTCTAGGGCACTAGCATTACTGGGGAAGTAGTAAAAATAATCGCTTATATTACATTGTTGAAAGTCAAGATGCATGCTGTAATCTCAAGAGTAACCACTGAAAGAAAAACAGAGACATGTAAAACACAAGAGCTAAAAAGGAGAAAACATGTATAATCATGTGCCACATAACAGCATCTCGGTGATGGACCACATGCATAGTGGTCCTATAAGATTATATTATTGTATTTTTTACTGTACCTTTTCTAAGTTTAGACACATGAATACTTACAATTGTAATTATAACATGCTGTACAGGTTTGTAGCCCAGCAGCAACCACTATACCACATAACCTAGGTGTGTAGTAGGCTACACCATCTAAGTTTGTGTAAGTAGTACACCGTATGATGTTCACACAACAAAATCACCTAATGGCATTTCTCAGAACTTATTCCTGTCATTAAGTGACACATAACTAATTTTAGAAGTCTTTGATTAACTCAAAAGCAGGAAAGAAAAGAAAAAAGGAAACAGATGAGTCAAATAATAAGCAAAAACTAAGACAGTAAACTCCAATACAATCAGCAATTGCATTAAATGTAAATGGACTGAATATTCCCATTGTAAGACTAAAAATCATCAGTCTATATTTAAAACACAGAAAACAACTATATACGCTGCTCACAAAAAAAAAATACCTTAAATATAAGGACATAAAAAATCTGAAAGCAGAGGGAAGGAAAAGGAAATAGCGTGCAAACCCAAAACTGGAACGTAGCTATAATAATATCAGACAGTGTAGACTTTCATAAAAAGGGGCATAACACAATAGCAAAGGGATCGCTCCTCAAGAGGATATAAGAATTCTAAATCTGTAGGCAGCCAATAACAGCTTCAAAATATATGAAGCACAAATCAGCAGACTCAACGTAGGTGAATCGACAATCACAGCATAAGACTTTTAAGGCCTCTCTTGATAGCCGATAGAATAAGCAAACCAAAAAAATCATTAAAACATCTGATCAATATGAGCAGCAAACCAGAAGAGATCGATAGATCCCTGCACCCAACAATGTCAGAATTCTTTTCAGGTACACATGGAACATTTACCAAAATATTCCCATTTGGAGTCAATGACAATATTCCAATTTTACAAAAGGGAAAAACCCAAGTAGGGCTCAAGGTCACATAGGAAGCAGGGCTGGAATTTTAACCCAGACGTTATGATGACCTAAAGCTCCATTCTGACCCCAAATCCGGTATATGGCACTATCTTCTACAACATTCTTTAACAAAATCTAATACCCATAGATCACCCTGCCCATAGCATCATAACCATAAGTTCCTGTAGCCGAATTGGACTTGGGACCTCTGCCTCCATCTTGGCATTAAAATGAGCCACTGAGACTAGAAAGCCTATGACTTCCCCTCCATGCAGCTGGATACCTACCACTGACCTCCCCAAACACCTGTCTGGTTCCCTGCAGATCCTACCTTCCCGGGATCTAGAGCCATCCCTTTCCTTCATAACCCAAGTGTAAAAACTTCCTAAAGTCTGCCAGTCTACACCGCAAAAACATCTCGGCTCCAGGAGGGGAAGAGAGGCTGGAAGTGTCTCCCGGGCAAACAGAGCAGAGCAGTGATACTTCAAACGGAACAGTGGCCCGCCAGTAAGGTACATATTTCACGCTGCAATGAAGAATATACTTAAATATTGTGTTTATGTCTCTGAAACTAAAATACTTTTGCAATGTGTGTAGTTCTTTCTAAGGATCCATGATATTCATCCTGATCTTTTATATTCAATTCTATTCTGTTTAACTTGTTTTTTAAATGCTGATACCAACCCACTAACTCGACTTCACACTCACTAAAGGGTCATAACCTACAGCTTGAGAACCGCTGGGGGAGAGTTCACCACTGGGGCCGGAACAGCACGTTCTTTCCTGAACTGGCTCTGCTGTGCGTCCATCCTGCCACCTCCAACCCCAGAGCATGACCACACGCGGAAGGCAGCTCCAGCTATCAGGCGGCTGTCGGCAAACACCCAAGCACTTACCAAGACTAGAGTGTCGCCGCCTACCAATCCAGGTTCCTTCTTGTGCCCACACCCCACACCTCTGAGGACAGCCCTCCACCCTGGATTCACTGAAGCTGCCTTTTTTCCTACACATCCTCCTATACGACCCCTCCCTCTTCAGTCTCTGTCTGCCTTAAGCCACCACCCGAAAGGGCCCGACTTCACCAGGACTTTATGGTGCTCCATCAAATTCTAATTCACCATCAACATTTCCATTCTGACCACTTTTCCCAAACAGCCCCCATTATCTCCACTGCCTCTCCCTGCAAAGACTCCCAGGAGAAGATGACACCCAGCCTAAAATACGCCAGATGCAGCCTGCCAGGGACAGCGCTCTTCAGAGTCTGGAGTAAAAGGAAGGAGAGGAAAAAGCTACAGAAGTAAAAAAAAAATAAAAAAAAATAAAAAAAAATAGGGTAGTTCCTGCCCTCAAACTCATGGAGGAGAGAAGAGAACCTCCATTCAATATTTTAATAAGAAATAAATGTTTTCCAA
>RJWJ010007057.1:0-59314 GCA_004363605.1 Indri indri | reverse complement strand
TTCTGGTTATCAGCCCTTTGTCAGATGTGTAGAGTGCAAATATTTTTTCCCATTCTGTAGGCTGTCTATCCACTCTAGTGATAGTTTGCTTGGCAGTGCAGAAGCTTTTTAATTTGATTAGATCCCACTTATTTATTTTTGTTGCTGCGGCGATTGCTTTGGGGTTCTTCTTCAAGAATTCCTTGCCTAAGCCGATGTCAGAAAGGGTCTTCCCAACATCTTCATTAAGAATTCTTAAGGTTTCATGCCTTAGGTTTAAGTCTGTTATCCATCTTGAATTGATTTTTGTGAGAGGTGAGAGGTGGGGGTCCAGTTTCAATCTTAGAATGTTCTTAACACAAAGAAATGTTAAATGCCTGAGGTGATGGATACCCTAATTACCCTGACTTGATTAATTCACATTGTATGCCTATATCAAAACATCACATGTACCCTGTAAAGATATACAGCTAATATGTGCCCACAATAATTTTTTTAATATTTTTTTTAAAAAAATGAATTTAAAAATCAGACTGATAGGAAATGGCAATGTCAGGATTCCTCCCCAAGTTTGTCTTTCTTCAAAGGCCATGCCTTTCATGGTACCTCAGGGACTCTGTGGTCGTGGTGCTTCTGTGAATGCCCCTGCATCTTTACATTGAAAACGGATGCACACATTTTCCAGGCTTCCCGAATCTTTCCAGGTGTAGATAGGGAATTTGCATAGCCATGAGTGACCCATATTTCTGTTGGTTTACTGCTGTTGATCCTAAAAGTGAGCAGTTTATATAACCTGTGGGCTAGTTCCACTTCTCATCACTAGGTTACCATAACTCCTATCTATAAATAAATTTTGCATTCACTTGGCATCCTAGGACTTATTTCAACCATTTTCAGAAGCCAAATTTCCTCCTGTAATCTCCAAGTGCTTTCTAACAAATAGCAGCCGATACTGCTTTGAGTGAGAGAGTACTGGTGTCAGGAGACTTCGTGCAACTTTCTCAAAGGCAGTTTGCAACAAGTGTGGGCCTCTTGTTCATGGTGGCCACATGCAGACAGAATACAACCCCTCTCCCCCAACTGAGTTTTCCTTTCCATGTTTTCCACAGAGTTTCTCTTTTTCCAGGACTGTAAAATCAGGTGGGATATTGCCAGCTGGGATCTTTCCACTTCTGATCATAAAGCTTCATAATCCTCTTTTAATCTTTCCAATTACCAGACAAGGCGGCCTTCCCCCCGGTTCTTTAAGCCAGAAGTTGGGCATCATTGGTTACTGGCCCTTCCCCAAATAATAGTCAACAGTATCATCATCTTAAAATTTTCACAAGGGCTCTAACTACAAAGCATTCAAGAGAGAGGCTATGAGGCTGGGGACACAAGTGAAACAGTCACAGGAAATGTTTTTAGGACAGCTGTTTGTTCACCAAATTAAGTGCATAGGGCTTTTCATAGGCCATCCCATTTAATCTTCAAAACAATGGAAACCCATATGGATAGTATGACTATTCTTCTTTTACAAATAAGGAACTGAAGCTTTGGGAGGTAAGTTAATCTGCTTAAGGGCATGAAGCTAAGCCATGCCTGAGCCAGGTTCAAACTATAGCAGACTGACCCAGGTCGTGTGCTCTCAGTCCCTTGCAAACAACCTCCCAAGTAGTCTCACTCTGTTGACCGGGATAGAGTGCACTGGCGTCATCATAGCTCTCTACAACCTCAAACTCCTGGCCTGAAGCACTCCTCCCTCTTCAGCCTCCCAAAGTGTCAAATCAGCTCTTTCTGAACTCCTATCAACTGCCATCATTTCTCACTTGGCTTCTGAAGTAGCCTCCTCACTGGGCTTTCTGCTTATGCTTGGCCCGTAGTTCATTATCCACTCAGTAGTCAGAGTGACGTTTTAAAATGTGAATTAAATAGTATGATATCCTCCAGAGTTTAAAACACTTTAATGGATTCCTATTGCCTTTAGGATAAGATTTCAAACTTTTAATTCAATTCGCAAGGCCTTTGGATCTAGCCCTGCCTGACCAACTTTTGTAGGGTGATAAAATACCGTATGCCACCACTCTGAAAATAATTTAAATGAACCTAAGCTTGTTAACACGTGAATGGTGGTGGGTAGAAGGTGAGCTCAGCTGGTTCTGAAAATGATGGGGGAAACTATCCCTGAAAAGACAGATCACCCCTCTTAGCCCTGTTAGTAGGCCATAGTCCAGGGACATAGGGGCCATCAAGATAAGAACAGATTTTAAAATTTCTCTGGGGAAAAATGGGAGTTGAGGTCTTACATAAGGATGAGATTGCTGAAAGTAGTAAACATACACAGTGTTTTTAGAGTTCAGTAAACTCACTAGCTTATATCATACTATGGATATAAGACTCTCTGGGTCAGGTCATCCTATGGATATAGAAGTCACTGGGCCCGGTCACCCTACAGATATAGAAGTCACTGGGCTAGGTCATCCTATGGATATAGAAGTCACTGGGCCAGGTCATTTTATGGTTATAAGAGCTACTGGGCCAGGTCGTTCTATGGATATAGGATTGGTAGAAATTAACACCAGTGTTTGAAAACCACTGCCTAGCATGGTAATTTACATGATAGCTCATTGTTATATAGAATAACTGAGGGGTAATCTAATGTTCACCTAATTTTACCTTGCTTTTTAAGTTAATACTTATTCCACAGACTTTGTAACTGATGGATATATGGCAATTATAGCTTTCTGCCTATTTGATAGTATCACTCATTATAACATTTATTTTATAGCTTTTATTGTTTCTAAGTCTGCAATAAGGATTTCTCTTCTTCTCCTTAGCTTTCTGATTACCAAGCTGATTTCAGTAGGTGGTGGCATAAAGAGATGAAAGCAGTGAAGTTTCCATCCCAGGGAACAATCTTTGATTATTATCTGGACCACAAAACTAAGAAATTCTTGCCCTGGACTGACAGAATTCCTCAATTTACTATGGATCCAGATGTACCTCTGCAGGTAGGTGTGTAGAACAGCAATATTCAAATGACAATGTGCTGGCTTGATTCCTTTTTTAAAAAGCGGGTTTTCTTTCTTCCTTGCCTGACAGATACGTTATTGTGTTGATTTGCTCAGCATATAACATGTTTCACTGGGAAAGAAGAATCTCAGCTGTAGGAATGATTAGGGAGAGGCTAGTATATTTCTGCAACCTCTTTTTAAAAAAAAAAAAATTCACCTTAATTCTGTGTTAACTAAGCTTTCTTTATATTTTCCTAGAACCTTCATGAGTTTATAAAAATTGAAGGCGTATTTCTGTTCAATGATTTTTATTTCTGACTTTATCATAAATTTCTTAGACAACACTTTTCACATATAACTTTCTTTTCTTTACCCCTGGCCAAAAAATGAATAGGTTCAATCTCCTCAACTCATGTGTTTCAGAGTCACATGGCAGCTGACAACTCCAAATGAATCTTTCTCTCTTCATCATTTTTATTTTCATAGATTGCCCTTCTACGTTTCCCTTAGGTTGAGTTATTCTTTGACCATCTCCCTATTCTGCCTCAATCTGTGTTCCTGTTCATTATATTTCTTTCTCAAAATCATGTCATTCTGATTCATTTTGGAGCTTATTATTTTAAGTAATGCTGTATAAGTAGGATGTAGGTGGTTTCTACTGCATCAGTTAGGGGGCAGTTAGTGTCAAAGAACAGAAAACCCAATGCGTTAGTCTCCTGGAGCTGCCGCAGCGAAGCAGCACAAACTGAGTGGCTGAAACGACAGAAATGTGTTGACTCTCAGTCCTGGAGTCTAAAGGTCTAAACTCAGGGTGTTGGCAAGGTTGGTTCTTTCGGAGGTGTGTGAGGCCCTCTCTCTTACCTTCTGGTGGTCTGCTAGCAATTTTGGTGTTCCTTGGCTTGTGGCAGCATAACTCCAGTCTTCACATGGCGTTATTTTCCATGTGTGTCTGTGTGTGTGTCCGTGTGTGTATCTGTATTCAAAGCTCCCTTTTACAGGGACACCAGTCATATGGGATCAGGGGCCTCCTCTGCCTGTATTAGTTTGCGAGGGCTGACACAACGAAGTATCACAGACTGGGTGGCTTAGAAAATAGAAATTTATTTTCCCATATTCCTGGGGGCTGGAAGTCCACGATCAAGGTACTGGCAGGTTTGGTTTTTCCTGAGGCCTCTCTCCTTGGCTTGCAGTCAGCTGCCTCTAGCTGAGTCTCCTCACATGGTCTTTTCTCCGTGTGCAGGTCAGACCCTGTCTTTGCGTGTCTGAATTTCCTCTTCTCTTGAGGACACCAGTCGCATTGGATTAGGGCCCACCCTAATGGCCTCATTTTAACTTAATCACCTCTTTCACAGGCCCAATGTCCAAATTCAGTCACATTCTGAGGTACTAGGGGGTTTGGACTTCAACATATGAATTTAGGGGGATACATTTCAGCCCATAACTATCTGCTCTCTAGACCCCCAAATTCATGTCTTTCTAACACACAAAATACATTCACCTCCATTCCAGCAGCCACAAAGTCTTAACCCATTGCAGTATCAACTCTAAGTCCCAAATCTCATCTAAATATCATCTACATCAAGCGTGGGTGAGACTGGAGGTACGATTCATCCCGAGGCAAAATTCCTCTACAGCTGCGAACCTGTGAAACCAGAGAAGTTACCTGCTTGTAAAATACGGTGGTGGGACACGTAGGATAGACATTTCTCTTGCAAAAGGGAGGAATCAGACAGATGAAAATGATCACAGGTCCCAAGCAAGTCCCAAACCTAGCAGGGCAAATTCCATTAGGTTTCTAAGGCTAGAGAATAATTCTCATTGGCTCAATGCTCTTTCCTCTGGGCCCACTGGGGCGGCAGAGGCAGCTGCAGTCACTTGGCCCTGACGCACTGGGTAGTAGCCTCCTGGACCACTGATGGAAGAGGTGACCCCACCCTCTGAAACCAAAGAGAAGGTAGCATCATCCCCAGGCCTGTACCTTTTGGGTCCAGGCCCATGGGGGAAATGGGAGCTCTGCTGATCTCTGAATCACCCCCAAGGTCATTTTTCCCTTTTCTTAAAGGATAACACACATTTGCAGCCAGACGGCTCAAATGCCTTGTCCTGTAGAATCCAAGAAGTTCCACAGCCTTTCTTCATTTTGTCCTGTCTCTATTCTCTTTAGCCCAAGCTGGAAGTATTTCTGCTGCTACAACCCCATCTCTAGTCCTGGCTTCTGCTGAGATGGCCAATGAGATCCAAGGGTCATGCCCATAATTTCCTTATGGAGTAATTGGTCACACCTTTGTGTTCTTTCCAGAACATACTTTCTCATTTTTTACAGTATGGATACGCTGAGAATTTTCCAAATCTTCAAGCTCTGGTTCCTTTTTGCTAAACGATTCTTTCTTCAATTTATCTCTCTCCTCACTCATCTTACTAGCAGTAAGGAGAAACCAGGTTATAGCTTCACAGGTTTTTCTTAGAAATCTCCTCAGTTAAGTATTAATATTTGAGTTCATCACTTACAGATTCTACCTTCCATAAAATACTAGAACACGATTCAGCCACAGGTTCCTTGCCACTTTATAACAAGAATTGCTTTTCCTCCAGTGTCTAATAACATGTTCCTCATTTCTATCCAAGGCCTCACCAGAAGCATCTTTAATGTCCATGTTTATACCAACAGTCTCTTCAAGGCAATCTCGGCTTTTTCTAACATGCACCTCAGAACTCTTCCAGCCTCTTCCCTGCCCAGTTTCAAAGTTGCTTCCATGTTTTTAGGTACCTGTTACAACAGCACTCTACTTCTCAGTACCAAAATCTGTATTAACCACAATGAGATATCACCACACACCTGTTAGAATGGCCATCACGAAAAAGATGGAAGATCACTAGTGTTGGGGAGGATAAGGAGAAAAGAAAACCCTTGTACACTGTTGGTGAGAATGTAAGATACAGCCATTATAGAAAACAGTATGGAAGCTCCTCAAAAAATTAAAAATAGAGCTATCCTATGATCTTGCAATCCCACTCTGGGGTATATATCCAAAGGAAATGAAATCAACACGTCAAAGAGATGTCTGCACTTCCATGTTCGTGGCAGCATTATTCACAGTGGCTAATATATGGAATCAGCCTCAGTGTCCACTAACAGATGAATAGACAAAGAAAACGTGGTATGTATACACAGGAATACAAGTTGAGCATCTCTAATCCAAAAATTCAAAACCTGAAATGCTCCAAAATTCAAAACATTTTGAGTGCCAGCATGATGCTCATAGGAAATGCTTATTGGAGCATTTTGGATTTCAGATTTTTGGATTAGGGACATTCAACTAGTGAGTATAATGCAAATATTCCAAAATCAAAAAATAAAATAAAATAAAATCCCAAACGTGTTTGGTCCCAAGCATTTCAGATAAGAGATACTTAATCTGTACTGTTTGGTCTTTTAAAAGGAGGAAATCCTGTCCTTTGCAAGAACATGGATGAACCTGGAGAACATTATGTTAAGTGAAAGAGGCCAGACACAGAAAGACAAATACCGCATGATCTCACTTATTTGTGGAATCTAAGAAGTTGAACTCATAAAAGCAGAGAGTAGAATGGTAGTTACCAGGGGCTGGGGTTGGGGAGATGTTGGTCAAAAGATACAAAATTTCAGTTACTTAGGAGGAATAAGTTCAAGAGATCTATTGTACAACATAATGACTATAGTTAATAACAATGAATTATAGTTTTGAAAATTGCTACGCAAATAGATTTTAAAGTGTTCTTGCCATAAAAAATGGTAAGTGTGTGAATTGTGAGCATATGTTAATTTGCTCAATTTAGCCATTCCACAGTGTATACATATTTTAAAACATGTACATGATAAATATATATAATTTTTGGCAATTAAAATTAATTTTATAAAAGAAAAGTATATTTTAGCCCTATAATCCAAAAATTCCAATTATAAATGTAACCTAGAGAAACCTTACTGTATGTACAAGGCAGATCATGGCCACATTGTACCTAACAGTAATTTTAAAAAGAGAAATTGAAGACTAAGTTGTAGTATAATACTAGAATGGAAATTTGCACAATAGTAAGAAAAATTACCTACACCTTGATGCATATCAATAGGAACAGACCTCAAAAATGCAATGTTGATTCAAAAACAAATTACAGAATAATTTGTACATTTAGAAACTGGTTTCCTAAATTTATAAATAAAAATTCAAAAAAAAAATCTGTACAGTAATCCCCCCTATCCATTTTGTTTTGTGAAGTTTCAGTTATTCGTGGTCAACCATGGAGTGAAAATATTCAATGGAAAATTCCAGAAATTGGCAATTTATAGGTTTTAAATTCTACACTGTTCCGAGTAGCATAATGAAATCTCACGCCATCCCACTCAATCCCACCCGGGATGTGAATCATCCCTTTGTTCAGCATATCTGTGAAGTTGACGCTACCAGCACGTTAGTCACTTAGTAGCCGTCTCTGTGATCAGATCCACCGTGGCATACTGCAGTGCTTGCGTTCAACTAATCCTTAGTTTACTTAGCAGTGACCCCAAAAAGTACAAAAGTAGTGACGCTGGCATATTGGTATAATTGTTCTATTTTATTGTTGTTAATCTCTTACTGGGCCTAATCTATAAATTAAACTTTATCATAGGTATGTATGTATAAGAAACAACATAGCATGTGTAGGGTGCTGTACTATCTGTGGTCTCAGACATCCACTGGGGGTCTCAGAACATATGCTCTGAGGGCCTACTGTATTTGTTAGTTTGCTAGGGTCACCATAATAAAATACTACAGACTGGATGACTTAAATGACACAAATTTATTTTCTCACAGTTCTGGAGGCTGGAAGTTTGGTTTTCCTTGAGGCTTTAATTTTTGCCTTGCAAATAGCCACCTTCTCTCTGTGTCCTCACGTGGGTTTTTTTCTGTGCATATGCATCCCCGATGTCTCCCTGTGTGTACAAATTTCCTCTTCTTGGCCAGGCACAGTGGTTCACACCTGTAATCTCAGCACTTTGGGAGGCTGAGGTGGGAAGATTGCTTGAGGCCAGGAGTTCAAGACTAGCCTGGGCAACATAGGTAAACCCTGTCTCTAAAAAGATTAAAAAAATTAGTCAGACATGGTGATTCAAGCCTGCAATTCCAGCTACTAGGGAGGCTGAGGCAGGAGGATCGCTGAGGCCAGGAGTTCCAGTCTGAGTGGCAGAACAAGGGCCTGTCTCTAGTTTAAAAAAAAAAAAAAATTCTCTTGTTATAAGAACACCAGTTGGATTGGATTAGGGCTCACCCAAACAGCCTCATTTTAACTTAATCACCTCTTTAGAGGCCCTGTCTCCAAATACAATTATAATCTGAGGTTCAAGGGTTAGGACTTCAACACACGAATGTTGGGGGGAACACAACATTATCACCCTATAATGTCATCAGCCTAGCTTATGACATCATTCCAGTCTGACCTCATTTTATCTGCAACAACCCCATTTCCAAATAAGGTACTGAGGTACTGGGAATTACGACTTCAATATATGTTTTGGAAGGACACAGTACAACCCATAACACCCAACAATGAGGAAACTCATCATTTCACCAACAAGAATTCAGAGGTAGGGTAACCCCAAGACAGGATTAATTCTGTGACTTAGTTAAGTCACCGAGGATTCTGATCTCCCCATCTTTCTGCTCTGGTCTTTTTAACACTGGTTGCATTTTAAGGCTGCTGTCCCTTCTGATCTCAAGAAAACTCCACTGGTCCCAGGAGTCACTTTCAGGGGTAACAAGGACTTTCTCATACGTTTTTATAAGAGTAAGGAAGCCTTTCTCAGCAGCCCTGACTGCCTTCTGCATCCAACCCCAGACAGGGCCACATGCCACCCTAATTCATTCTTGGTTCTGGGTAGTGGGGTTGCCCTTATTGGCTTTGATGAGTGGTCACCCCGCTGAGGAGCCAGAATGAGCTCCTAAAGCACATGCCTGTGTAGAGGAGGTGTGGGACTTGGGCAAAGTGGGGACTCTGCCAGAAAGGAAGAAGTGGAGGGACAAGTGTCAGGTGGCACCTGGCAGTGTCTGCTACATCTGCTTTATCTATTTGGAAATCTCTCTTTTTGTTCAACCTACCTAGAAGTCAGCTACCTGCCAATATGATCCAGTCATGGAAAGCTGAGAACTCATAATCTACAGAAAAATATCGAAGACCTAAAAATGGCTATCACAAGTTGATGCACCTTTTTATTGATAATATCTTTTATTCAACAGAAAACCTATGAGGACTTTGTAGTCTAACTTTACACACAGTTGTACCAGATGTGGTTATTTGGTTAATAGCTTCTTAACATAGTAGAAAGAACCACAGCAAGTCAGTAATAAAAACAGATAGTAATATTCTCTTACATGTCAGACCCTTTCTACTTCTGTCCATAGATTAACTAATTTAATCCTTACAACAACTTTCTAAGGCTTGGACTGTTACTAGCCCTTTCTTTAAATATGGAAGAACAGAAACACAGATAAGAAATGTAGCCACACTTACACTGGTAGCAACCATAGGACAACCAATGGTTCTGGTTTTCTGGGGACTGAGGGAGTTTCTGGAACACTGACTTGGAATTTTAAAACCATGAAATCCCAGACAAACTAAAAAGAGTTGGTCACACTAAAACCAACAGAGCAGGATTCAAACCTAGGCAGCCTAGCTCAGATTCTGGACAGGCTTGGGTGTGAATCCAAGTACCATCACTTGCTAGCTGGCTGCGACCGTGGCCAAGTTATTTATGCTCCCTAAGCTTTCGTTTCACCATCTCTGAAATGAAGAGGGTGACAAAGCTCTCCTCACAGGTTTGTTATGTGTCTTATGACACAATGCATGGAAAGTGCTCAGCATAGTACCTGTCACGTACTCCGTGCTGAGTAAGTGTTAATTATTCTTGTCAATGTGGAGAAAAGAGCCAGTGGCCAAATTAAAACTCAAATAATGACAGTTAACAGCAAGAAAAGAGAAAAAATACAAAATACAGCTTTGATTTTTTTTAAGTAGTCTAGGACTATTTAATGTAGCACAAAATAATCTCTTTTAGTAGGCTCTAGGGGCATCATTGAATTACAACAAAGTTCTAGAGTAAATGTTCATACCACAACAATGATCCTGAGTGATCTATAAAATATTCAGTTGTGTTCAGCATATGCTAACCAGGTAGAGAAGAACTTTATCCATTATAGAATTTATGTGCATTTTTTATGAGCAATATGAATCCTGCAAGTAGTTTTTTCCCCCCCTTTTAAATATGGGCATCAAGAACTGCAACTAGATTGTCAACTGTCTGTTTTTGGGGGGAGATGGGGTGCCAATACCTAGGATCGACTAGCTTGTAATCGTTGTGTAGAATTCTATTTCCTGCATGTCTATATCTACTATCCCTGTCCTGATCTTATGTTTTGATCTGTGTTCCCTGAGTCTAGTTTTTATTTATTTGTGTTCTTTATAGTATTTCTGTAAGCCGCTTCACATTCTTGGTGAAGCAATATGATATATAAATAAATAAATAGCAATTTTAAAACATAGAAATTAAGCTTTAATTTTTAACAAAGTAATGCATAGTAAATTTCAAAGGTGCTTTGGATTTGTGACTATTCTACTTAAAAGCCACTGTTTCTCCCTAAACCTGTCCCTCCCTACACTGAACTCCTTTGCCACAGATTATGCTGAATCATTTTGCCATTTACTCTAACCAAGCCAAGGTGTTGGTCCCAATTCTCATTTGTAGGTGGCTTGACTTTTCAAACGGTTTTGTCAACTCCTAAAGAGCGGTGGACTATTTCTTATATGTTTACTATATTCCCTTTCCTGACTAACACTAGGTTGGGCAGAAAGTAGGTGTTCTGGATAAGGAGACTTGGGGACAAGTACTTAATTTGAAAAAGATAAATCTGTTGCTTTTGCTATGACACTTTGATGGCATTATCCAATGCTCTCCTCAAGCTATGATGTCTGAACTCTGACAATTCAAAACTAGGTGGAACTCCCCTACTGGGTATTAACTTGAATTAAAAATTCTTTGGTTCTCAATTCTAAACTGACTATGTTGGGTCAGATATAAAATTTAGGAATGCGCCTCTCTCTGACTTTTGTCTCACTCTACATTTTTCCCCCAGACAGTTCTGGTTCATACATCAGAGACAACTCGTCTTAGATATTTCATGGAGCTGTTGCTTGAGAAAGGAAGACCAGTAATGCTGGTAGGCAATGCAGGAGTGGGAAAAACAGTCTTTGTGGGTGACACACTGGCAAGTCTCTCTGAGGATTACATAGTATCCCGTGTGCCTTTCAACTACTACACAACGTCCGCGTCTCTGCAAAGTAAGTGCTTCTCCTGTTTGTATTCTAGAAACGAGAGCAAAAACTGTCAAGGCTGGGCTAATACCTTTCCTTAGGATTTAGAGATTTTGCTTAGGCCTCAGATAAATTTTTGCTTATCATCCTGGATAAATACACTTGGTTTAAATATTGTTGTAGTTATGGCTTTTTATATCACTCATGATTTTATTGGGGTTATTACTCTTTAGAACAGCAAGAATTTTTATTAATGGTGTTAATCGTGTTGCCTCAAAACCATTTGATTACCTTTAATTAATTGCATGTAGCCCTGGCACTTTAAGAGTATACTCAAGGAAGGATGCTGTAGTTATTTTTTCAAGTAAGGGGTTAACTTGAGAGAAATTTATTAAAACTGTATTGAGGAAATGACAGACCATGAGCCGTTAACTAAATCCTAATAGAACTATGAGAATAATTTTGAACTACTGAATAAATATATCATTGTAATAAAGAGAACCACACAGATTTGGGGCCTCCTAGAGTTAGGAAGGTCAAGCAAAGTAGGCCTGGAAAGTAGAAGGGAGGCGACACCAAGCTGACGAAGGCCTGTCACTGTGCAATAGCGGAACGGGGTTCCATTGTGGGGGCAGCAAAGCCCTCTGTTGTGTAGTCGCTTATTAAAACTGTCGAGTTGCCCTGAATTTGGGTTCGTGGGGTGTATATATGTGTACGTGTGTGTTGTTGTTTTCTTAACTATATCACTGAAGACTTAACAATAAATTTTCTTGTCCACTGACATCAGTAACTCAGCCAATAGTGATTTTTCTGTAATCTCTCTTTTTTTTTTTTTTTTTTTTTTGAGACAGAGTCTCACTCTTTTGCCTGGGCTAGAGTACCGTGGTGTCAGCCTAGCTCACAGCAACCTCAAACTCCTGGGCTCAAGCAATCCTACTGCCTCAGCCTCCCGAGTAGCTGGGACTACAGGCATGCGCCACCATGCCCGGCTAATTTTTTCTATATATTTTAGTTGTCCAATTAATTTCTTTCTATTTTTAGTAGAGATGGGGTCTTGCTCTTGCTCAGGCTGGTCTCGAACCCCTGAGCTCAAACAATCCACCCGCCTTGGCCTCCCAGAGTGCTAGGATTACAGGCATGAGCCACCGTGCCTGGCCTGTAATCTCTTTCTTAATCAGTTTGGCTTACTTGTCTTTATGAATGGAACAGTCAGAAAACCAGCTCAGCATTATTTCATTCATTTTTTCATCAAATACATGTTATTTATCTACTTTTTCTTAGGCATTGAATGGGGTATGATTTTCATTCACAGTCATGAAGAAAAGACTCCCTGTATGACTTATGAATGGCAGATGAGGCTACAATCCAGTAGCTGAACAAATTGCTTGACTATGATGGGAGTGCATTTTGCTAATTCCTAAAAGGAATACAGGCATGAGTAAGATTTAGTGATGGCCTGTTAGCATTGAAAGAGCTGTAGCTGTCAGTGTACTTTGAAAGAAAGTTAGGATTTCAAACATTTGAGATGGGGTGATAAATTGGCCAAGAAGGAGATTGGGATAGAAGGATTAGCTTTAGCAAAAACATGGAAGAGAGAAAACTGTGGGACACATTCAGTGAGTTGAATCTCTATGGAGACTGAAGCACAGTGATCAGGTAGAAGACGGGGAAAAGGCTGAGGTGCTGGGTTGGGGTTATACTGCAGTTAGAGTGACCAACTGCCAAAGGCCAAGGAGTTTTCTGAGACATGGGACTTTCAGTGTTAAAACTTGGACATCCCCAGGCAACCTGGAATAGTTGACCACTCTAGTTGTAGGGAATGCTGAGATACAAGCTGAGGGGACTGTATGTCATTTGGCAGGAAGTGGTGAGCCACCTTGCTTGATGGGGAGCCAGGACCTGGGAAGATACGAGCTGTCTTTTGGTGACAGAGATCTGAGGTGGGGAGACCAGTCCCCGAGTAGTGCACTAGCTGAGTGTAATGTGGCCCTGGACTAAGGCTGTAGAAGGGGAGGTGGCAAGTTGGGAACATAAGCAAATGACATGAGGTACCATCTACAGACTGTGGTGGGGCAGACAGGGAGCTGGGAGAGCGAGATTCCTGGGAGTCCTTGCATCTGGCTAACTGGGAGAGCATGACCTCCATAAGCAGGAGCACAGAGGCAAATGGAAAGAGGTGGATTATGAGTGGGGAAGACATCATGCTCAACGGAGTTTGGAAAGAAGTGGATTTAGTGTTGGCCAAACATCTGGGTGCCAGTGGCTAATAGGAGCTGATGTCCAGCAAGCATTTGGAAGTGTGGGTCTGCTGCTTAGAAAAGTGTTTACTGATTCATCGTACGCCTCTTTTTTCATTCATCCCTTTATTCATTGGTTCCTTTAACAAATTACTTATTTGTTGTGGTCCTCATCAAAAATGCAGCAATGAATATGAGGTAGGTCCTTGGCCTCAAGGTATTTATAGTCTGGAGAGTCGATAAGTAATTAGCTACTCTGTCTCAGATATACACTGTTCAGTGTTTTCTACACCATGACTCTCTCTCAAAAGTATCAACACGAAGTCACATAGGCACATGAAGAAATGTGACTTTATGTATACACAGATAGTGTCTACATACACTTTCCCTTGTGCTTCTGCACTCCAGTGGCCTAAGAAGAGAGGCATGGGGGGCTTCCGTGAGCTGCTCCAAGATACTCCTGCCAGAGCAATGGAGAAGGACCAGGAGGCCAGGCCGTGGCTGGACTAGCAGGGGGCATAAATCAGAGCAGGTACAGGGGAGGAAAGCACTCAGATGAGCAATGGCATTCTCTCAGTTGTGATGGGCAGTGTGATGTCATGCTGCATAGGTTGAGGTCTCCAGAGAAGAAGAGGTGGAGTGACCTGTGGCAACAGGAGGGAGGTTGGCAGGAGACATATCGCTGTTGTCTTAACCTGTGAACAGGTGACACCTGAAGCCACAGTGCGGCTGTAATCAACAGAAGAGAGGAACAATTAAGGAAAAAAGGGCTAACGACAGAAAGTTTACATTCTCTCAGTGATTGGTGGACATAATGATATATTTATTTCAGAAATTCTTGAGAAACCTCTAGAGAAAAAAGCTGGTCGTAACTACGGTCCAGAAGGAAACAAAAAATTGGTTTATTTTATTGATGACATGAACTTGCCTGAAGTGGACTTATATGGCACTGTTCAGCCTCACACCCTGATCCGACAGCATATTGATTACGGGCATTGGTAAGCAATTCCCTGTATTTTATTCTCCACCAAAATTTGATAATCATTATTATTATGGATAAACATTTTTAAATGGAATTATCCCCAATTTCTTATTCTTCTGAGGAACATTTTCTGTAATACCTTTTTGGGTTTACTGTGCTGTGTATCCCTTTTCCTCATGTTAAATGGAATAGTTTCCCTTGTGAATTTGGAAGATTGGATTGAAAAGTATCCTAGAAACATGAAGACTGTCCAGAAATCGTGTCCTCTTTAAGAATCAGCTCAGTCTAAATTATTTAAGAGAAGCTTGACCTTATTCTGGAGGATGTAAATATTTGGAAATACCTAGGCACTTCAGTCTGCTGTCCCTGACATGAACTGCAGGGAGAGTCCCAGCCTGTCCATGGAGTCTTGCCGTGGGGATACGATAGTCTCTAGGCAGAAATAGAGTTCCATGACAATCAATAAGCAGTGATCATTTATATTGATTCAGCTCCAGATCTTGATTTTGGCATCAAAAGAGCTATGTCACCTTCAGTTTCCTGAGCTTCAGTTTTGATGTCTGTCAGGTGAGGCTAGCAAGGTCAACCTCAACAGAGTGATTGCAAAGATAAGGAGACAATTTGTGATAAAGTCCTTTATGAACTGGTAGATTTTGTTGTTTTGTCATCTCCAAGTTTGGGATTTAAGGTTCTATTTTCTGTCTTTCAGGTATGATAGACAGAAGGTGATGCTTAAAGAAATCCACAACTGTCAGTATGTCGCCTGCATGAACCCAATGGTGGGCAGTTTCACGGTCAATCCTAGACTACAGGTAGGGTATTGAATACTGCTCTCAAAAATTGCAGGTCTTGATTCATGGTGCTTGTGAGTACAAATTAAGATTCCTTCGGGACATTTGGTTAAGCATATAAGATTTTTTGTTTAATTAGTAGACTTCATTTTTTTAGTTCAGTCTTAAATTTACAGTAAAATGAGCTGAAAGTATAGAGACTTCGTGTATATTCTCTCACTTCCCCTGACTTCATTTTATCCTGATATTAACATCTTGTATCTGTTATAATTGATGAGCCAATATTGGTTCCTTATTATTAACTAAAGTCCAGAGATTGCATTAAAGTTCATTCTTTGTATTGTACATTCTATGGGTTTTGACAAATGTATAATGGTAAGTATCTGCCATTATAATATCATACAGAATAGTTTCACTGCCACCAAAATCCCTGTGCTCTGCTTGTTTCTCTCTCTCCCTTTCCCTCTACTCTGTATCCCTGGCAACAACTCATCTTTTGTTTTTCAAATTTTTTTTATTCTGGTAAAATACATGTTACATATAATTCACTACCTTAACCATTTTGGGTGTACCGTTCAGTGGTATTAAATACATTCATAACATTGTGCAGCCATCACCACCATCCATATCCATAACTCTTTTCACATTGTGAAACAGAAACTATATAACCCATTAGCAATAACTTCCCATTCTCTCTCGCTCCCACCCCTGGCAACCATCATTCTGCTTTCTTTATGATTTTGACTGCTCCAAGTACCTCATAGAAGTGGAATCATACAGTATTATTCTTTTTGTGACTGGCTTATTTTGCTGAGAATAATGTCCTCAAGGTTCATCCATGGTGTAGTATATTTAAGAATTTATTTCCTATTTAAGATTGAATCATATTCTATTACATGTATGTACCACATTTTCCTTAGCCATTCACTCATTGATGGACACATGGGTCACTTCTGCATTTTAGCTAATGTGAATAATACTACTGTGAACATGAGTGTACAAATATCTCTTTGAGACCCTGCTTTCAATTCTTTTGGGTATATACGCAGAGTGGAATTATTGCATCATATGGGAATTCTATTTTTAATTTTTTGAGGAACCACCATACTATTTTCCGTGACAGTTGTACAATATTTTATTCCCACCAACAGTGCACAAAGGGTTCCAATTTCTCCGCATTCTTGCAAACATTTATTTTCTGTTTTTGTTTTTAGTAGTAGTCATGCTAATGGGTATGAGGTGGTATCTCATTGTAGTTTTGATTTGCATCTTCCTAATGATTAGTGATGTTGAACATCTTTTTATGTGCTTATTGGCCATTTTTATATCTTCTTTGCAGAAATGTCTATTCAAGTCTTTTGCCCATTTTATTTGTTTTTGTTGTTGTTGTTGAGACAGGGTCTTGATCTGTTGCCCAGTCTGAAGTGCAGTGTTACAGTCATAGCTCACTGCAGCCTCAAACTCCTGGGCTCAAGCCATCTTCCTGCATCACCCCCCTGAGTAGCTAGGACTGTAGGTGTACACCATTATGCCTGGCTAATTTTTCTTACTTTTTGGAGATACGGGGTTTCACTATGTTGCCTAGGCTTGTCTCAACCTCCTGGCCTCCAAGAATCCTCCTACCTCAGCCTCCCAAAGTGCTGGAATTACAGGTGTAAGCCACCACATCCAGCCCTTTTGACCATTTTTGAATTGGGTTTTTTTGTTGAGTTTTTAGAGTTCTTTATGTATTCTGGACAGTGTACTAATCTTTTTACTATCTTCATAATTGCCTTTTTTGGAATGTCCTAGTTGGGATCATATACATGTAACCTTTTCAGATTGGCATTTTTAACTTAGCTTATTAATATATATTTAAGGTTCCTCCATGTCTTTTCATGGCTTAATAGTTCATTTCTTTTTATCTCTGAATAATAGTCATTGTATAAAGGTACCACAGTTTGTTTATCCACTCACCTATTGAAGGATACCTTGGTTGCATTCAAGTTTTGGCAATTATGAGTGAAGCTGCTATAAACATTTGTGTGCGCGGTTTTGTGTGTGCATATAAGCTTTTAATAATAATAACAACAATAGACACCACCAACATACAAAAACAGCACATGGTGGTTGCTTATCTGGAGCCAGCTGGGAGTGAGCTAGGTGGCTGCTGATCTTGGCCGGGCTTGTTTGTGAATGTCTGGGGCTTAGCTAACCTAGCGTGGCTTTGGCTGAGTGATTAGGACAGTGGGGCTCTGTTTTATGTGTCTCTCATCCTTTAGCAACTTGTAGAGTTCATGACAAAGTTAAAGGTTTAAACAGAGCAAGTGCAAACACACGAGCTTCTGACATAACTAGGACACTATCACTTCCCCCTCATTCTGTTGGCTCAAGCAGGTCGCATGGTGAAGCCCCAGAATCAAGGCGGAAGGCACTAAAATGTTACATGGCAATGGGCCCGGATACAAGGAGGAGTGAAAAAAATCAGGCCATTTTTTATAATTTTCTGGTATAATTATAATCCCTATTTTATATTCTTATATTTGTTTTTCTTTTCAGAGACATTTCACAGTGTTTGCATTCAACTTTCCATCCTTGGATGCGCTAAACACCATCTATGGCCAAATCTTTAGTTTCCACTTCCAGCAGCAAGCATGTGGTCCATCAGTCCTCAGGAGTGGCCCCGCTTTGATCCAGGCAACAATAGCATTCCACGAGATGATGACGCGTAGCTTTTTACCCACTGCTATTAAATTCCACTACATCTTTAATCTGAGAGACCTATCCAACATCTTCCAGGTACCTTGACTGCTCTGCATTATACATCTTGAGTAGAGGAATAATTATAGTGCTATTAATGGTGTTCATTTATAGGACTTAGCTTAACTTACATACTCTTATATGCATTCTTTTATACTCATAAACTTTTCTATGAGGTAAATATGGCAGGTTTATTATTCCCATTTTATCAACAAGAGTAGTGGTTCTCCTCAGGTCATATAGTGTCTTCATCCATTTGTGCTGCTATAACAAAATACCTAAGACTAGGTATTTCGTAAATAATGGAAATTTATTTCTCACAGTTCTGGAGGAAGTTTCGGTGTCTGGTAAGGGCCTGGTCTCTGCTTCCAAGATGGCGCCTTGAGTGCTGCATCCTCCCATGGCAAAGGGACAGAAGGCAAAAGGGACAAATGACTAGCACCTCTTTTATAGGGTCACACCACCCTCGTGACTTAATCACCTCCCGAAGGCCCCATCTCTTAACACTATGACATTGCAAATAAGTTCCAGCACTTACGTTGCGGGGCCATTCAGATCATGGCACATGGTAACTTAGCAATGGAAGCGAAGGTAGAAGTCTGGACTCTCTCTAGAGATTGAGCGAGTGATTGAGTCAGTGAGTGCTTATTTTATTTGAGTGCCAAGTAATAGGGATAATTGGTTATGTACTTGCACAAAACATTTATGTGTGATTTTTATACATATTTTAATAGAAATTATAATTTTTTAAATTGCCAGATCATTTTAATCTGACATTGAAAATTACCCTGCTTACCTGGTAAAAGGATAGTGTTTATATATTTGATTTAGAAAGAAATTCCAAAGAGGGAATCGAAAATCTGGAATTTTTTAAAAATCCAACTAATACTGTCTACCCTGTCCAGTAAAAGTAGGTAGAAAGTTATTTATGATTTAAAGTTCTTTTGTGAGAGAAATAGTGCATGGTTAAGTACGAAACCTTCATGGAATTTCTTTACATTTTTTATAACCCACTTTTCAAAATCACTCCACAGCTGCCCCCAAACCGTAACACAACATTAGACAATAGCTTCTTAAGAGCATGGACCATTTCTTTTTATGCCTATATTGTACCCGCCAGAAAGACTATGTTTAATAAAGTCTTGTTTAAAAGAAAAAGGGAGACAGGCCACAGGTGAAATGGAACACGAGACCTACCTGCTCACTTTCGTACCCAGTGTGTCAGTGGCACCTGATGCCGCCAAGTAATTCTTTAGCCTTTTGCAGGTTAATTCTCCGCAACTCCCTTGCCGTTCTCCTTTGATTTCAGGACAGGCGGACTGTCTCCGTGAGGAGCGGGTGTATGTGAATCCAAGATAGCGAAGGCAGTGTTGAGTGGGTGTGGGAGTCATGGTGTTTTGGCGCTAGACCAGGATCTACCCACAAACTGCAAATTTGGGCAATTTACTTTTGGTCTCATATTCTTCATCTGTGAAGTGAAGGGGTTAGACTGATGGATATCAGTGGATTTTCGAGTAAAAAGATTATGATTTTGTGGCTTTCGTGTCAGCTGTTTGTACTTTAGTTTTGTAAACTTAGTCTGGTGGAGGGACTCAGTAACTCAGGCACAAGTACTCGATTAGGGTATTTTAGCTCCTGGGCTGGCTCTTGAAATATGATCTTAGATGCATTACTAAAAGTGGATATGATGAAATTAAAATTTTACAATGTTGCTTATCAGAGGGTAAACCTCTTTTTATACACGTATACATGCATACACACACATTACCATTTATATTTCTTTTAATTTGCTAAATTCAGATTATAGTTATAAAAGTGTTTGAGAAAAACTTATTTGGAATGTCATCAGCTTCTGAATGAATTCTTGCCTCGTAGGGAATTTTATTTGCTTCTCCTGAATGTTTAAAAGGTCCAAATGATTTAATACGCCTGTGGCTTCACGAATCTTCCCGTGTTTATGGAGACAAACTGATAGACACAGAAGATTGTGATTTGTTTCAGAAAAAAATGCTGGAAACTGCTTATAAATATTTTGAAGTAAGTGTATGAATATCAGAGGTCACTGGGGCTGAAAGGGCGTGAGCGAAGTGTACAAGGGCTTACGTTTCTGCAATCGTTGTGAGTCCAGAGTATTTGGTCTGTGCTTAGGAGCATTCCACCTACCTACTCACAGTTCAGTCTACAATCTTTTCCTTTAATAGGCCACTCTGCCCCCGGATGAAGCTTTCTGGCTGGTTAACACACCGTGTTTTTCTGTTTCTCCTCCTGCAGGGTGTAGACGGTCATGTGCTGCTTCAACAGCCCCTCATTTATTGCCACTTTGCTAGTGGCAGGGAGGACCCACGTTACATGCCAGTGAAGGACTGGAAAGTGCTGAAGACGATTCTTACAGAAACCTTAGACAGCTACAACGAACTAAATGCTACCATGCACCTGGTTTTATTCGAAGATGCCATGCAACATGTGTGAGTTGACTAGTCGTGATGCTTTTTCACCAAAGTAAGGATGACTGGCAGCCACAATTATTATTTTTCAGTAGATCATATGGAGCACTCTGAACTCTACCAGTTCTTATACATTGTTTGTCATATAATATAAAAAGATAAAATGGTTGCTATTAATTACATCACAATTTAATAATGTCTTACATAGGCATACTACTTTCCAAAGTACCGTCACATCCATTATTTCACTTAAATATTAAGAAAGAGGAACATAAATGACTTGTTCTGAATCACATAGTTTGTAAGTGGCAGAGACAGGGATCAAACTAATTTTCATTGATTAAGCAGGTTTTGTTGAGTGTCTACCGAGTGCCAAATAGGAACATTGCCAGCCTTTTTGGTACCTTTGCGCAAATTAGAAGAAAGGGGAGGAAGAGACATGTTTTCTTGGCGGAAAATTAGAAAAAAGTACCTGTCCTCAGGTAGAGCTTGGCTGACAAGGCTCTTGCTCACCCCCTCGACTGGGTACCGTGTGCAGTGCGCAGATCATGCAACCATCTGCAGCCCACCTCCAACTGGACTTTATTCTGCATGCTGGGATATTGCAGCAAATGACACAGTCCAGTCCCTTCTCTAATCAACCTTATGTGTTAGTGATGCACACATTATAAGAACATAAACAGATAAGCCAATAAGCAAGAAAAATGTCAGAAAGTGATGTGTCATGCTGAGGCTAAAATAGGTTGATACTGAGAAATAAACTATGTGGATTCCAAGGAAGGACTGGGCATCTGTATGAGGAGGTGTCATTTAAAGCGACACCTAAATGATAAGAGCTAGGTATGGAAAGATATGGAGGAAGCACATTCTAGACAGAGGGCAGATTCCATGTGGCCCCCAGGCTGGAATGTTTGAGAAACAGAAAGAGGATCAGGGTGGCCGCAGCACAGAGATATGACAGGGCTAGAGAGGCAGGAACTGACCTTCCTTAGGCAGGGTGTTTCCTTTTAAGCAGGGTAAAGAGTCTTGATTTTATTCTAAGCACAGTGAGGAGCCGTCAGATGGATTTTCGCATGGGGATGATGCGGCGTGTTGTACAGTCTAAACAGCTCGCTGTTGCCTCTGCTGTGTAGAAAGTCGATCACATCTTTGCATCCAATACGCTCTCCAGTCCGAGTTACCATCACCTCTCATGGGTCTTTCTAATAAGTGAAAATGGGCAAAGATTTTTTAAAAAGAAAAAGACAAATCATCATTAAAAACAAAAAGGAGGAAAGAAGGGAATCCAAACAGAGGGGAAAAAATGTGGAGAATTCAATTTTTAGAAGAATTACTCTTTAAAACGTTTAGCCCCAGAGCCTACGGAAATTTTGGAGTCCTCGCAGTCACCACTTGTTACAAGCCTACTAAGTGTTGATAGTTTTATTGATCCCTTTGCAGTTGTGACGCTTCCTCTGATTAATAGACAAAGGAAGAGTTAGTTGGAATCCACGACCATGGTGTTAGAGAATCGTTAGTGACACTGTTTCTGGGTGGGTTAAAATACACCGACTGTGTGTGTGCGCTGGGGCTCAGGTGAAACACCTCCCCGCAAGGACACCAAGGGAAAGAGTTTTCCCAAGTAGTCCCTCAGCATGGAATTCTCCCTGGCCTGAAAGGTAAGGCTGCTTCTTTGATCAGGGATTATCAGCTAGAAGCTGATTTACTCAGCATTAGGGGTGATTTAAGAGTGTGTCCTTGAGTGGTGTAGAAAGGGACTTTGCCACTTAGAGAATCTTGTGAGGTAAAAACCTCGAAGTATACATTAAAATGAAATGAAAACCCTGCTTTATGGCTTGGGGTTTCTCGCATGTCAGAGTCAGTTTATAGCTTTCCCCAAGGTGGTTTTGTTATGTGGTTATGTAAAGTAAAATTTAATGAGATGACTGAGCTTGTAAAAATAACCTGTGTTTTCACTTATCGGAGGTTTTCAGGAAATGTCCACATGGGATGGTCCTAGTATAAGTGACCCTGATTTTATTATTTTTTTAAAAATCTCTACTTTAAAAAAGAAAAGAAAAGAAAAAAAAAACATCTGTGTGGCTCACTCAGGGCCTGAAGTTTAAATTCATTTCAGGAAAGCAACGTAGAACAAACACAATGGCATGGAACTTTTGGCATTTGGGTATCTATATGCTTACATTTCGCTTTGTTGTTTTCTTAATTTCTCATTCTGTTGCCCAGGCTAGAGTGCCGTGGCGTCAGCCTAGCTCACAGCAACCTCAAACTCCTGGGCTCAAGCGATCCTCCTGCCTCAGCCTCCCAGAGTGCTAGGATTACAGGCATGAGCCACCACGTCCAGCCAGTTTTCTCGATATTTATAACAATTATGATCTGTTTCTTCAACTGAACCCATATTTTCTAATGCTAAAACCAATTTATTCATAACTGTAAAATATAGCAATAACATCAATAGATTAAGCATTCAGAATCTCTTGGATACTGTAAAACAAGGAATTAGTTAACCTTGCTGGAAATTTAACTTTATGGTACTGAATAGCTTCAGTAAATTATTCTAGAAAGGTATGGGCACAAGGAAGGCTTTAGTGTGAAGGAAGTAAAAATCATATTGTGGGCCAAGTGTTTAATCTGCAGAGTAAATCACATGGAAATATTTGTTAGTCTAAACAAATCCATTTGTTCCAAAGTGATTCTACAGCAAAGATTTCTGGCACAAGGACATTCCCTCTTGGATATCCTCATACTTGGGTGCTGATGGAGAATTGGTATCTTTCCTGTTAATCAAAAAATCTTGAAGTTTAGACACAGGGCCTTGTGTCTATTTTCTTTGTTGAATTTTGGTGGTGAGTAATAAGCCATAAGACAGTCCAAAATGTTATTAGCACAGGAAAGTTTGTTAGGCAAAGATGCAGGCAGCATCTGTTTGGGGAAACATGTGAACAAGGACTAAAAGTCTCCAATAAAAATTGGAAATTGGTCTCCAAATATTTATTCTGAAAATAAACAACACACACACAGCCCCAGGGCACTTTCGATTTCATGCTGCTGTGGGCTTGCTCCTTTTTTCACCAGGTGTCGCATCAGCCGGATCTTACGAACCCCTCGGGGTTCCGCCCTCCTGGTTGGAGTCGGGGGCAGTGGCAAGCAGAGCTTGTCTAGGCTGGCGGCTTACATCTGCGGCCTGGAGGTCTTTCAGCTCACTCTCACTGAAGGCTACGGAATCCAAGAACTTCGGGTGAGTAACCGAGCTAGGCAGTACTTCTAACCCTTCTGTCTGGAGGACAAAGCGTGAGCTGACAGTGTGCCCATGTCAGCTGGGACTCCGGATTTGGCCAAGGCCTCCCCATGGCTGTTGAGGGAGAGGGAGGCTCTTTAGAGCAGTTATTTACCTTTGGCTGTTTTGTCTTTATGATCAAGTTATTAATAATAAATTCCTATAAATTTTTATAGGTTTAATGACATATATACCTGGCTCAGAAAATACTTTATTAAATACTTGATTACACAAATACATTTTTACTTTGCATTGACCAAACCTTATACTCATCACTATTAGTGTTCCTATATGAAAGATGAGGGGGAAAGATGCTTTCTTTGCAAGTACAAATAGAATTTCTTCCACATCAGATAAGAATATGACAATAAAATGCAATGAAAATAGGAAATTCAAGAAACTCACATGTATTTTTAAAATTTTGCTTTTTAATCACAATAGTACTTACAAAATGGTCCTGATAGTTTCTGGCAAGTACTATTTTAAATTAGAAAAATCACTTGCTTTTAATATTACTAACCAAATAAATAAACAAAAACAATTTTCAGTGCAATAGACAATTGTTGAAATGAATAGAAGACTTCCTTTTGCTGTGCTGCTTGACAAAGGATCACTGAATTCATTTTCACTCTGTTACAAGGGAGTTTTTCAGCAGCAGCCTATTTTCATCCCTATGCTCCATTAAGCCACAAACATGACACTCATCATTATATGCCAGAAAAGGAGGTGATGTCATGCTGTTTTCCCCTATACCTCGGTCCCCGAGAGGAGAGAATATGTAAACAGAGGAAAGGCACCCCACACTGCTATGGCGTGCTAGCTACTCAGTTCTTCCCAGCACTCACACGCATCCTCCCAACGCCACATCAGCATTTTAGCAAAGCATGAATGATGGCCTCCTTTCCTTACAGGTAGATCTTGCCAATTTGTACATCAGAACTGGAGCCAAGAACATGCCCACTGTGTTCCTGCTGACAGATGCCCAGGTTCTAGATGAGAGCTTTCTTGTGCTGATTAATGACTTGCTGGCATCAGGTGATTAAACCAACACATTCCTTGAAAGATCTTCCCCAATGACAAATTATCTGTAGTTTTAGTGAACTTTAAGGAGAGATAATTTGTCTTTGAGATGTTTGCTGGGGAGTCTTTGGGGAGAAACCTATAAACCTAACTAATTTGAGGTGTGTTGCTTTCTTAGTCCGCTTACGGATGAGAAGGCCTTCATGGAAGTAAATGTTATTCCTACATGTACAGGTTTAGTAGGTGTGTTCATCGTCTCTTGTCTTTAATGTGTTGTGTGTCTTATAAATGCAAAAAGAAAAAAAGTGGCATTTCTGATTTCAAACTTTTGTCATTTAAGCTGAATTTTTACTTATAAAGCATTTTGAACATTAAAAATTCATATCTAAAATTGAAATGGAAACAGTCCTTCAGGAAATCTCCTTCTTTTGGGGGCAGGAGAAATCCCAGATCTGTTCAGTGATGAAGATGTGGACAAGATAATTTCTGGAATTCATAATGAAGTTCGTGGTCTGGGCATGGTGGACTCCAGAGAAAACTGTTGGAAATTTTTTCTGGCCAGGGTACGACTACAGCTCAAAGTAAGAAACACTTGCTTTATTTGCATATTATTTAAAACCTGCTGTTGGAACTATGACATGGTTCTGCTTCAAGTTTCATGTTATGAGTTTGAATTTGCGTGATTCATTTGGTAAGGACATGGGCATTTTACATGCCTGTGTCTGGGGTGTGCCTTGCCAAATTCTCCCGTGATGCTGAGCTCCTACAAAGCATCATGCTGAATGCATGTGCAGTCCTCAGTTGGGCTGCATGTGATCTCTGTCCTCAAGGAGCTTACGCTGTTACAGGAGGCAGGAGACATCACAAGTATAATTGTCACGCAAGACAAATGTAAATAGTGCCGTGGGATTGCAGAGGTGTGAAGCCTCCTTCCCGACTGGAGCAGGACATCCTGGAGACAGAGATGTGCCTCGTGTCAAGCATGGATCGGAATTCATGGGGACAGGAAATAGCACTTATGCAAGGGTGGACTGACTGTATAGTACACATTTGGACAAACCTGAGATACTTTGAAAGACCTGGAATGTAGATCACTTGTAGGGAGAATGAGGTCGATAAGTCTGGAAAAGTTAATTGGGAAGAGATTAGGAGTTTATAAATCATGAAGTGAGCAATGCGGAGAGTTTGAATTAAGGAAGTGACTGTGATGTCAGTACTTCAGGGAAAGTAATTTAGAATGTTCTGAAGGATTAACCTAATGTTCTTCCCTATAGGCTGCTCTATGCTTTAGTGCTGTGGTCCCCAACCCCCAGGCCGTGGACTGGCATGGGTCTATGGCCTGTTAGGAACCCAGCCACACAGCAGGAGGTCAGCTCACCACCTGAGCTCCTCTCACCCACCCACCCCCAGTCCGTGGAAAACTTGTCTTCCATGAAACCGGTCCCTGATGCCGAAAAGGTTGGGGACCGCTGCTTTAGTGTATTACATACCGATATAATATAACCAAATAACAGCAACAGTGAAGGTCAAATTTCATTAGAAAATAAGAAACTTCAAACTCATGGCAGGAAGGCAATTTAAGAATGCTGTCAGGGAAAATTCAGGCTTCCCAGTATAGAAATGGTTAGTAACCTAGAAAAGCCACTACTTTGCTACTTCTAGTATTGCTATGCCTGCCAAGTTAGTAACAGGCTCTGTGGTGGCTATAGAGCCAGCAGTATTTAAGAAAAGGAGATGGGGGTGGCATTGGCCATAAATATACCTATGCTTCGAGGTTAAAGAGCAGAGTAATTAAGTTTCTCTAATATGCTACTATTTCAAATTTTGCAATAATCTTCCTGAGCAATTCTGGGCTGAGGTTAAAACTTCAAGGTTCAATTGCTCAAAGAGTTTTCTCCCCATCAAAAATGTGCCTAAGAATAGGTTTACCAGGCAGTACCAAGGCCAGAGATTTCTTCCTGTTCCAGTGTGGTATATTTGAATCAAAGTTTCTTTATGGAATGGGAAAGCAAATACAATAATAAAATTTGAGGTAGTAATGTTATAAATCAGTGGTTCTCCAAATCTGTTTCTCAGAGCTGCAGAATCTACATCACCTGGAAACATTTAAAAAATATAAATTCTTCAGCCCCACTCTAGAGCTCCTGAATCGGGAGCTCTGTGGCTGGCACCTAGAAATCTGTTTTAGCAAGCCCTCCAGGTGATTTGGAGGCATGCCACAATTTGAGAGCCATTGTTATCTAATAAACGATGCTCAGATAAGCATCCTTTGCATACATCATTTATGCTTAACTTTGCTTACTTCTACAGGATCAATTCCTAGAAGGGGAACTGCTAGATTCAATAGCCACAGCGAGTGGTTTTAAAACATCCCTGCAAATTATCCGATGCTCTTCTTACCAACGAGAGGGCATCTGGATCCCCTCTCCTTGAATCTGGTGGGCTTATGACTGTATGAGTGTGGCAGAGTGATGCTGAGTAATTCCTGAGGTTAAGCCATAAAGGGCCCAATTTTCTGCTGAATGCTGCATATTTTTGTTTGTAAGACTTCTATGTTTTTAAGCAATTAGCCTTATATATGTGTCTCATATTTTCCCTGTTCTTTTGTTTGTCTTTTAAATGTACATATGGTGCATGTTTGTTTTTTGGTTTATAACTTTCATTTTTTTAAGGTTTATATATTAATCAGGGGTTTCTTGCAAGTTTAGAAAGATATTTTACTCTCCAACATTATCTTCACTAGAAACAGTTGGAACTCAGTTGGGCTACAAACGAGAAAATCCAACGCACAGTTTCTTAAAGCCTCTTACACCATTAAGTCCAGACTGGCTCTACAACATCCTTAGAGACCTTTTGGAAGAGATGCTCTTCTCATCTTCCCTTCTGCCAGCTTTCATCCCGAGGCCTTTGCCTACTGATCACAGAGAGTAGGTTTATAGTCCAGGCAGGAGGAAGGAAGGGGAAGAGGACCTGGAAGCTATTTGCATCAGGAAACCTAAGCTTCCCCTCAAAACCCTAAGCTGATGTCTTACTGGCCACAACTGCCTCCAGCTCCCAGACAGTCTGGGGGTGGTGGTGGAAGGGGTATGAATATTTGATTTTGACACATTGCCTTTATGAGTAAAATTGGAAATGGATTTTGGAATAGTTTAAAAAGCAATAATATCAGTTATTTCAGTGCCTATATGCTTTTAGGCTCTATGTTTAAAACTTTGCTACCTCTGGAATATATTTCTTATTATATACAGTAAAGAGTGAGCTGAGAGGTTACACATTATTTTTCCAAAAAAGCTGTCTTTTTATCTCAACACCACGTATTTCTCCCTTACCGGTTTCAAGTACCACCTTTAGTTGGGTCTATTTACAAATTTTCTCTTCTCTTTTCTAGCTAAATCTCTCTACTACTGATCTGAGCATTGCACTGTATAAATTAGTAAAGCTTTATTATATGTTTTAATTTCCAGTTGCTCTTTCTTGTCAAATTTTTCCTAGTTGTTCTCAGGTACTTATGTCTAGATAAGCATTAGAATCATTTTGTCAAATTCTAAGCACTCTTCATTTTAATATTGATTGAAATCATGCCGAACGCTTATTTTATATTAGGGAGAATTTAATCCTTATGATATAAAGTCTTATCACTTTTATAGAAGGAGTATTTCTTTCATAAAGTTTTGTAAGGGCATATTATTTTTACATAGGAGGGATATTGATTTTTAACTCCATAACCAGCTACATTACTGCCTTCCTTACAGTTTTTAGTAGTTGATCGATATCATATAACTTGTAGGTGAAGATATTTTGCCTTTCCTACTATTCTATGTTGTCTATTCTCATCCATCATTGCGCTGGTAGATACTGCAGAACGATGTTAAATAATAATGGTGATAGTAGGAATTTTGTCTTGATTGTTACTTTAATGGGGATGTTTCTGATGTTTTCACTGTTATGTCTTATGTTGGCTTTTGTTCAGGATATATATCTTGTCAAAGAAGTACCTACCTAGTAAATTCCTTTTCAGCATCTATTGAGATAATTATATGGTTTTTCTCCTTGGACTTACTAATATTCATATAACATAAAATGATATACAGAAGTTTTACATTTTTATATTTTTACATCCATCAGACTTTTCCTTCATGTGTTTCTTTGAATCTGTGTGTGTAGGCAGGCCTTGCCGAAACTGAGATTAGTTTTACATTCATGTCTATTGTTTAATCCTTTTTATAGTCTCATTTTTATTATTTAACTCAGAACAAGCTGGAATTTATTTGGGAGTTAGACATGGATCATGTTTCCCCATTGTCACGGGTCTATTAATTGAATAGTCTATCTCTTCCCTACTAAAATGAGTAGGAGGTTGTTTTGTTTTGTTTTGTTTTTAATGCTAAGGAGGAATAGAATGTCTCCCTCAGAAGGGATCCCACTTCTGACCCATTTTGGCCTTGTCACTTAGTTTGATGCATCATGAGAAAGGTTAACGGTCAGTGCCATGACCTCTTTACCCTGAGGGAGCACTATTATGGCAAAAAATGGGTTGTCCTTTAGCCTGAAAATGGCAACTTCTTTCTTTTCAGTTCGTATATATTACCCTCAAATCCTTGGAATTTTAAAATAGAATTTCAAATTACTCTGTGAGTTTCAGACATCATGCTATTCACCAGTGTGTACTAAAGACTGAGAATTTCTGATGAGCCCATGTCTCCTTTGCATATGTTCCAAGCTGGGCAAAGTGGGAAGCTAAATGTGTTAGAGGAGTTGGTGAGCACACCTGGCAGGTCAGGCTAAATGATGTGAAGTTGCCACCCCATTACCCATGCTCACCACCCAGAGTCGGCTCCCATTTGCAATGCAGGGACAATGAGAACCTGTTGGCATGCAAAATGTGACCTCTGAATCCCACAGGGTAGTTCCCATTAAGGATGATCAGATGTGTGTCCTTGGATTGCCTCAAACAAGCTGATGAATAACAATGCCAATTGCCTCTCTCCTTCATTTGTGTATGTGCATCTTTTCCTACGCAGTTCTTATCTTACAAATAGAGCATATAGCACTTTCATCTTCTCTCCTGTGGACTTTGGTTAACTGAGTATCTTTTTTCTTGTTTTCCTTCCTGGCCGTCTGATGCTATAGGGCAAAGGACACTTGATTTGTGTAGCAGCACCTGATTCTTTCCCAAGACTTTAGCTATCTGTCTGTCCCAGTATATATCTTTTTATTTAGATATGCACAGAGAAATCCATTTCTGATAAGAAATATATGTTCATTTAGGAATTTAAAAGTACAAAACCATATGAAAAAAATTTTTAAACTAACCTTAATTATATTGTCTAGAGATAACATTGGTATTTTTCTCCCAGCTTTCTGAGTGTGTATAAACACATTGAAAGTATATATTCAGAACTAAAATTTTTTGGTCACATCTCACACTGTTTTCTTTAATTACCTTCCTTTTTGCCTTTTTGATTAGAATGCTTTCACAGAAAATAAAACCAAATGATTCAAGAATTTGGTACAGAGAGTGAACTATTTATCTCAGATGTACTTTTTATTCTAAATAACTATTTATATAAAATAGGCTTTATCCACTTATACCCTTTGCCAAATTTCCTACTGGTTTATTAAAATTTTTTATTGATTTATAGGCATTCCCTATATAATGAATAATACTAACGTGTCCAGAACATCCTCATCTGTTTTACATGTTGCCATTTTTATCAAAGTTTATCATAATTCTGCTAACTTTGTGACGACTCTGTTTTACATTCATCTGTATTAAAAATGTCAAATTTTTCCTTTATGGATTTTGTGTGTTAAGGCTTTTTTAAGAAACATTTTTATACTGCATCATTATAAAAATATCATGCTGAATTTTCTTTAAATTAATTTATAATAATTTTAATGTTCAGCCCTGGATTTTTGTGTAGAATGTAAGGTAGCTTTTCTACTTTTCCACTCCTCAATAGTCCCAACACCATTTATTATATAATCCCTCTTTCACCACTGATTTGCAATGCTATCTATCTCATATATTAAATATCTAAATATGTGGGGTTCTATTTTGGGGCTCTTTATTGTGTCCCATTAGTCTGTTCATTTATGCCTGCACAAATGCCACACTGCTTTGTTTACTGTAGCTCTATCATGTATTCTGGAATCAGGTAGAGCACAATCCCCTTCCTTTTCTACATTTGCTTAACTATATTTGCATCTTTAACTTTCCAGATTAACTCTAAAATCCATTTGACATTTTTTTAAAAATCTAATAAAAATAGACTGATTTGGGTATAACGGATATATTTATAATATTGAATATTTCCATTCATTCACCTATACTGTTTTATTTATTGTAACTTAAGGTTTATTTCCTAATACTGTGAATTCTTTCTTAATATGCTCTTTTTCTTTTGATGTTCTTACCCATTTATATTCCATATAAACTTTAAAATCACTTTGCTAAATTCTGCTAATCCTGTCGGGAATTATTAGAATTGCCTAAAATTTGTTAATAAATGTGGGAAAGATTAGCATCTTTGTCATAATTGACCTCCTCCAGGAATGTAGCAGGTCCCTTCCTTTAGTCAAAATGTCTTTAACTGACCTTTGCTAAAACAACTAATTATCTGCATATTCATTTTACACATTTTTCATTAAGTTCTTTTCTCAATATTTTATAGAAGTTTTCACTCCTACCAAGTTTGTAACTGATCATTGTGGAGATATAAGAAAGCTATTGGAAGGAGGGATGGATGGATATTTATTGACGTGTTTGTTTTACAAGCCAATTCATTGAACACTCGTTAATTCCAGTAGCTTTTACATTTTGTTTTTTAGAGTTTGCTGAGTAGACAGTAGACCAGTTTGAATTCTTATTCCTGCTTTTTAATAATCACCACTTTTCTGTGTTTTATAATAGCCATACTTTCTCAACATTTTAAATGTCTAAGTGACTATAGTGGACATCTTTTCTTATTTTTTATTTTAATTGGATGCCATTGGCTTTCCTCATTAAGTATTGGATGAAATGTTTGCTTGGGATGTCTTTAATTTTAAAATATTATTGTTAGGAAGAGGTGTTGCGGTTTACCATATCTGTTCTCATTTAAACCGCCTTCTTTTATCTCCTTTCTTCATCTTGGCTTGTTCTCTTACTGAGGATTTCTACTATTTTCTTTCCTTCCAGACACTTGAGAGGGCCATGAAAGTTTTTCTTCTTTGCTTCAGGTTCCTATAGTAAATTAACTTCAGAGGAATTATCTTCCTCTGAAGATAATGCTTTTTAAAATCTTCCTTGGTTTCATAGTATTTTTTCCTTAGGTCCCATTTAGGCTTTTTCCTCTTCCTCTTCCTTCCTCAATTCATATCCAGAGTTTGGTGACAGACAGGGTGGGTGATTTGCTCTTGGCTCACATTGTATCACATCTAGGGAACCTGGGAGTCTCAACAGAAATGCTGAGCAACACTCGTATGCAAGCAGCAGATCAACATAGTCACACATGGCATAAGCCAAGAGGCTCATTAGTAACACAAGTAATTTTCATGCTACATTTTTCATTTTGTATAAAAAGTTCAAACACTCACCTGTTCAGCAGAAAATCAGATATCACAGAACCTTACCTTTGCCAGATTATAAAGTCAGGTCTCTCCAACTCTACTTCTGGTTGAGCAGCAGAGCATTCGACTTCTTCCCCTTGTGTGGACGCCCACCTAGGCTGGCTTCATCAGTGGCAGGGGCAGACTTTATCCCTCCCGCTGACACCTGCACCGATGGGGAGCAGACACACTCTAATGCCTGCTCTCCAGCGCTGGTTCCAGGGCTCTGTGACTCTCTTCGCTCAAGTTATGTTTTGATTTTTGGGACCACGTCTCTGAATACAGTGCTCTAACCTCTGCCTCCCACTTTCTGGTATTATCTGACATAAGTAGAATGAAAGGAACTTTAGAGGGAGACAAGGGTGCAACCTTGTACTCTGTATCTGAGGTTCACCACCTTTGAGATGAAATACAGCAGCAAAACCTCAAATTAGGATGCAAATATCAATATATTGTTTTGCCCAGAAGAATTTTTTCGAACTACCATCTATTTACTCATTCATTTAGCCATTCATCTTTGAACAAGTATTTATTGAGTGCCTGAGACATGCTGGGTCCTGGGGATGTGACAGGGAGTGAGAGCCAACCCAGCCCCCGCCCACCTAGAGCCCCCTCATTGTTGGGAAGACAAACATCAATCCAATAATTACACACACAAAGTAAAATCACAACTATGTATGTGTGAGGTATAGTTTATATAAGATAGCAGAAGACAGGACAATAAAAAATTGCATGAGGAAAACAGTGACTAGAAAGAGTCCCAAAGAGTGAGTAAAAATCTTCTCCATCATATTACATTGTAAAAAAAAAAAAAAAAAAAAATTAACACTGGACATCAAAAGCTTAATCCTAGACTAAAGGAGATCACTTTATGTTGAATTAGACATTGCGTTTTGAGAAGCACGTCCACGTCTATCTCATTTTGTTAGCATTCGGCTCTGGGATTTGCCAGCAGAGTATGAGAGTTGTTCTAGCCCACATGGGTAGAGTTACCACGTAGTATCAGCAGAAATGCCGTCTGCCCTGCTAGCAGAGCAGCACTGATCAGAAACCAGAAACTTGGAATGACACGGCTCAAATATAGACCTATCCAGTAGAAAAATACGCATCTGGTTTTCTTCAGGGGAAGGGAAAAAAAAACTGTTGTATGTAGTTGTGGGCTGAAGACTGCCTGGAAGCAGTAGGTGAGCATCCTAGGCCCTGGGGGCGAGCAGTGCAGCGGAGGTGAGGGCTCTCCCCCCAGCCTTTCCCCCTCGGAGCAGCTCTACTCTTTGCTGTCTGCTGGGGGTCCACACACAGTTTTCTTTGTGACTAGAGGAGCTTCGTTGTTTAAGAAAAGAAAGAAAGAAAGATATTAAAACTCCCTGACATCAAATGTTACCTCTAGCAAAAATCTGTAACGTCCAATATTTACAAGTCGAAGGTCTTGGGAATGATTTATTTCATTGTGTGCTATCTAAAAAGGGAATAAGTATAAAAATGTATTGAATGTGTGTATGTTGAAGATGCTGTTGGATCTTTCAAAAAGAATTGAAATTCAAAGGTTATTAGATGGGAGGAATACAGGAAAATATGAGGATGATGATAAAACGAGACTAAAAGAGTGAAACTGGGAATATTTTCTGCACTGAACTTCCGTTCCTAGGACGGTTCTCTCGGTAAGATTCAGACCTTATTATTCTTGGAAAATACTGAGGCTTTTAAGGATAAATGCAAACATAAGTTATGGATAGAAGCTTGTAAAGTAAGTATATGGGAGGGTTACTACTGTCTGAGAATAAACTGTATCAACTGGAAAAAAATAAAATGTGACTGTAGCAAATCACATTTTCATTGCAAGATGAAATGGACTGAGTCCTGTTAGCGACATACAAATAGATATGTACTTCCTATGGGACCTTATCTAAAGGAAATTGAAACATATTATGAAACACAGTGAAAAGTGGGTTCTTGCAAATGAGTCATAACACCTGTGTGGGGAAAAGAAAAAAAAAAAGAATAGAAAATTCTATGGTATGGATCCCAAAAGCAAGTTCCTGACACCCAAATGTTAGAGCTGCAGGAAGTACATAGATGGTGATTTCAGGGTTTGCTTTTAACTTGTGAGAATTTGCTTTTAGAATAGAGCACAGCTGCCAGAGGCATTTTTAACTTTATTTTATTCACTTACTTTCCTTTCCCTCCCCACTGTTTGAAACTCACTTAAGCCAATTTGGTCATTTGCAATTGTCAGGAACTTTTGCGGGTTGAGAGTATAGTTTAGTGAATTTAGATACTTCGAGGTAGGTGACACCTGTTCAGGTGAGGAAGGGGATCTTGCCCCCAAACCCCCAACTCGAGGTACGCATCTTGGAAAGGAAATCTCAGGCCGAGGCCTGCTACGCAAAGTGTATTGGTTAACAAGGAGGCTTACACATACGAGCCTTAGGAACTGCTCTGAAAGCTTGTTGCTGTCCCAGCTCTGTCCTTTTGGCGACCTGACTAGCTCTTATTTGGAAGTTTCTTTGGGGGCAGTTGTGGCAATATTTCCATGGGAGGAGTCAGCTGACCTTCTCATTGGTATCACATCAAAAGATAGACTGTTTCCATAAGCCGTTTTATCACTGGACTAGTCAAGATCCAGTCTAAAGAGCCACTGCCAAGAATATAATTACTAGGATACCTAGATCTTTAAATTTTGCCCCTCTGGCAGTGGAGGTATACATACTTTTTTTTCTGTTTTGCCTCGGATATCTTGAACACTGCTCATTTCGTCAATGAAAAATCATGTCTGCCAGCCATGATGCTGCCCAATCAGCCATTTAGGTTGATGAGAAAAGAGGTTAGCCAGAGCTTCTGGTAGCTGACTCTGCACCATGGGCTTCTGTTAGAGTCTCTGGAATGCTGGTTAACCAGCCTGTGTGGCCCCTGGTGGTCACTGCAGATATTAACCAACAGCACCCGTGGTGTAAAATAAAATGAGTATGCACCTGTATATCATACTAGCGGGAAATTATAGACAATCTTTTTTCAATTATTTATTTTGTCATTTTACTTTCTATGTATCCTTTTCTATGCTAATCTCTCATGAAATTAAGGGCAATATAATAGGAAAATTTTTCAGGATGATTTTTACCCCGCAATAATGTTCCTTGTAATAACTGGGGTTTATTTCAGGTTATTTGTAAAGCTGTGGAAACTGTTTTCGAAAAGAACAGAATAACCAAGGGTTTCCAGACGTTAGCGTGGGTTTCTGGAAAAATCTCACATGAGACTTCCTTCTACCACGTGCTTGATTCTAGCAAAACTAGAAATTATTGAGCAGTGAATTGGGTCGATAATTGCCCTCCTCAAGGCTAGTGTGATATGATCCTTTCCCTTCTTAGGAACTACTAAGGATCAAGAACTAAAATTTAGTTCTTAATGTCTAGTTTAGACAAAAAAATTTAGATTATTTGTGATTATTTTATTTATTTAAAATTCTCTAATTTTTCCATTGCACTCTGTTTGTAGAGACCTAGATCCTATATTTCATGAACTGCAAAAACATTGAAAAAGTAAATGTTTCATTTACCCATAGGAAATGTAAAACTGTTAGGCTATGGCTGTGGGTATCAGAAGGACCTAAGAGGGCTCATTGTAAGCACAGATTGCTGAGTCCCCTCCCCAGAGTTTCTGGTTTCTTATGTCTGGAGTGGGTCCAGGGACTGCATTTCTAACCAGCTCCAGACAGTCCTTTGAGAACCACTGGTCTTGCTGCTGTCCCCTTCCATGTGGAATTTTAAATAACATTGGGAAGATACTTATTTAAGCAATAATAACATAGGAGACAATGTCTTCAATTATAAAATTATAAAAGAAAAAAATGGTTCTTTAAATGACCGTTCTTTATCATTTTCAATAAATAATGAAGGCATATCATTAAAGTAACTCAGGAAAATCATTTTTTCCTGAAGCTAAGCAAACATGATTCAACTACATTATTTTCTAACACATTTTTAAGACATGCTATTCTGCCAATTACAAGTGTAAAAATAAATTAAGTGTAAAAATGATAGAAATATTTGGGGTCTCAAATAAAGGATGCTTTTTTCCCTCTGCCTTTGCTACAATTATGTGTAAATGTAGTTTCTAAAATTGGTGCAAACAAGAGATGAATTGGATGTAGAGAACCAAATTCTTGGAAAGAAAAGAGAAATTTTCAAATATTGGGGGAAAAAAGAAGGCTGGTAAGAGAAATCTAAGAACTGAGATATAAGTGAAAATTATGCATTGTAACTGAGGCTTGTTAACACATGTACTATTAGAGCAATTATTCAGTTTGTAACTAGAATCTTGAATATAATGAAAAAATGATCAGTCCATTTATATACCATTAAAAAACATTTTACCCATGCAAAAAATTGAAATTGGGCCTTCTCTGACAACCTATGGAAGAAACAACTCAAAACAGATTAAAGACTTAAATGTAATACCTAAAACTCTAACACTGCTGGAAGAAAACACGGGAAATCTTACAACATTGGTCTTGGCAATGATTTCTTTGATATGACACCAAAAACACAGGAAACAAAAAGCAAAAATAGACACATGGTACTATAGCAAACTAAAAACATCTGCATTGCAAAGGAAACAATCAACAAGTTAAAAGGCAACCTATCAAGTGGGAGAAAATATTTTCAAACCATGTATTTGATATGGGATTAATATTTTAAAAACATAAGAAACTTCTGTAATTCAAGAGCAAAAACATAACCTGATTTAAACATGAGCAAAAGACTTGAGTAGATATTTCTCTAAAGAAGATATGCAAATCGCCAATGGGTATATGAAAAAATACTCAACGTCAGTAATCACGGGAATACAAACCAAAACCACAGTGAGGTATTACCTCACATCTGTTAGAATAGTCGTTATAAAAAAAAGAAAATAACAAGTGTTGGTGACAATGTGGAGAAACTAGAGCACTTGTACACTATTGGTAAGAATGTAAAATGCCGCAACTGCTATGGAAAACAGTATGGTGGTTTCTTAAAAACTTAGAATTACCATAAGATCCAGCAATCCCACTTCTGGGTATATATCCAAAGGAATTGAAATCGGGATCTTGAAGTGATATCTGCATTCTTGCATTCATTACAGCATTATTTACAACAGTCGAGACATGGAAGCAACCTAAATGTTCATCGGCAAACGAATGTATAAAGCGATTGTAGTATATATGCAGAATAGAATATTATTCAACCATAGAAAGAAAGAAATCTTGTCATATCCCACAGCAAGCATAAACATTGAGGACATCATGCTAGGTGAAATAAGCCAGTCAGAGAAGGACAATTTCTGCATGATTCTACTTCTCTGAGGTATCTAGAGTAGTTGAGCTTGTAGAAACAGAAAGTAGAATGGTGACTGCCAGAGACTGGAAGGAAGAAGAAAGAGAGAGTTGCTGTTTAATGAATGGGTAAAGCGTTTCAGCATGCAAGATGGAAAAGTTCTACAGATCTGCCGTGCAAAATTGTGTTTGCAGTTAACAATACTGTACTTACACTTAATTTGTTAAGAGGGTAGATCTCTGGGTGTGTTTTCATCACAATAAAAGAAAACATTTTATTTAGATCTTAGTATTTACACAGTTTGAGTTGTTGAATACACGTGGTATATAAAATAAACGTAGTAAAATGCCTGTGAAATGAGATACTATATGGGTTCAGGTATGCTGGGATTTTTTATGATATGGATTTTAAAAACACTATAAGTTAGAAAAAATCATATCCTTTGAAAAGCGATTTCATTCATTGCCTGATCTCGAAGTATTAGGGACAGAGAGAGCTGCAAAACTTTGTCTTATATCCTCAAATCTGAGCTATTTCTAGAGAAGAAGAAACCAAGCCTCTCCCTGTCAGACCTTACCCCCGCTGACGTTTCTCCCCCAGTGTCCTCAAGTCCACAGGGATTTGGGAAGGAAAGCAGAGGAAGAAAGGAGGCTCCCTGAACACCTCCTTCATTTTAGCACTTTACACAGGTGTCTCCTCTGAGGCTCAGGGAAGCACAGCAAGGACCCTCAGGAAGGGACAGAAATGGGGTCAGCTCCAGCCCACTTGGCTTCAGGCGTTTCTCTCGCTGAGTTCCTGTGGCACACGGTCATAGCCAAACTCAGACACTCCTGACAGGATTCCTTGTGTCCCTGAAGAAAATATGGAAGTATATTCAGGTTTAAATTAACTTTTAAATCATTAAATATCTACCAAAAACTTCAGATTTACAGCAGAAACTTAACATTTTCTCAGCAGGAGAATGTTTAAACCTGATTTTTTTATTCCTTTACAAATCTGAAGTGAGAACTCAAGCAGATATTTTATTTTAAGTGGAGACATAAATAGTAAGCATTCAATATGATAAAACATTTTTTAAAGTATATTATTACACAGTTTCATAGAGCCTGATGAATTACGGAATGAAAGAAAACACAATGGAAGTATTGGTATTACCGTGTCGCAGTGATTTAATCTTTATTTTTTATTGTTACAGCGTTATTTGTGCAATTGAAATGAGTAAAATTTCCCACTATTTTTGACGATAATCATCAAAAAACGTTTAAGAGAAGAGGGACAAATTTTAAGGGAAGCGCACAGCAGTGTTTCTGTGTGTCTGGTGGAGCAGCCGCTTTGGACAGGTTTATACTTTGATTAGCAAGGAGGTTAATGTTGCCGTCCACTCTGTGGTGCTTTAGGGTCGTTTAATGTCACGGTTGGCTGCACCTCTTTCTTTCATTGTCTAAGATTGCAATGTAATTCTCTGCTCACTCATCACCCTCCTGTTTGCCCCATGTCTCCACAGATCATTTTGTGTTTCTCTCCAGTTGGTCACACGCTGAGAGTCAGAGCTCGGAAGTTCCCAGCCATAGTTAACTGCACGGCTATTGACTGGTTTCATGCATGGCCGCAGGAGGCTCTGGTCTCAGTCAGCAGGAGGTTCATTGAGGAAACCGAGGGAATTGAGGTATGCCGTGTCGGCCTGAGTCACACACACACACACACACACACACACACACACACACACACACGCACACACTCCTCAATAGATGAGTACTTTCCAAAATACACCTTATATTGGAAAGTTGTCCTTATTTATTTCAGATAATAAAATCATCTGTTAGTTTACATTCCATGGATTGTGATGCTCACGGTTTTTCCCACCAGGTTGAGATGGATGTGCGCACGCACACACAAAACCCTTGAGCATTTTCTCACTCATGTGCTGGCTCACCAGAAGGCCAGAAATGTTACTTCCTTAAAACATAATGGGGCTTACTGAAAATACATCCTTTAAGTCCACAGCTAAAAACCCAAACAAAAATGGTAGTCACCCAGAGCCATGCAATGCTTGCTTCTTAACAAAGTAAAGCATCTAATTGTGAGTATTCTCATAACGGTATTGACAAGTGAAAAATCAGCCTCCATAAATTGCGCAACCACGAAGTCAAATAGTGCGTCTGCTTATTTTATGGGTTTATGTTTTATGAGTTATGTTTGTCATTTCTTCATGATGAAATTTGTACTTCCTATTACATTTTAAAACAGTTGCATGAAACGGAAAAACCCATCAAGCATTCAGATTCAAAGAGTAAAACGACTTAAATATGAAGTTATCATTTAGATTTCCTGGATGGGAAGTTTTATTTGTATCTAGTGCCTTTCTGATTACATAGTTTGGAAAGGTGGTAATTGTGAACATTCCCCAGGGAACTTTGTCTTCTCATTCCGCTGCATAAGGTGAAAGATGCATAGAGTAGGTCAAACACTGAAAGTGATTCTCAGAGCCAAAAACACAATAGGGATACATGAGGAATGATGTTTGTTCCTAGCTGACAGTTTATCATGAACAGGAACAAACCACCATAGCCTCCTTCACTCCAAAAGGCATAACTGCCACCTTTCCAAAGTAATCCTTTTATATTTTGTTGAATATTATATCTTTTAGTGGCTAGATGGTTAGAAATCTGGGCATATGCATATTTAATTTTTGGTATGCAGTTAGCTTTATTGTTCATAATACTATATTTCCTTTGCTTCTACTTTTTAAAAAAGCAGCTATATAAGTAAGCACACAGTCAAGTATTCGCTTATGCCTACAGAATTTGTAGAGGGAAATCTCTTCTCCTTCAGTCTTTTGCTAAAATGTCTGTTAATCCAATTATTTAGTACTGGCTTGCTAGGGAAGAACTGTCAAGCAACACCCAACTTGGAAGGTATGTAGAAGGTAGAGGCTTTAGAATATCCAACTACTTCTGTCTTCACACACACTTAAAACATTTCCACAAATAAATGAAAATGAGAAATTATCTCTTCTAAAGGATGCCAGAAATATTTTATACTTTAAAATCTGGACTTTAAAATATGGCAAATAATGGGCATACATATTAATACAAATTCCATTGCATTACTAGAATTCTGTAGGGTATTTTTCTGTCTTTTGATACTTAGCTACTGGTTTGGTAAGGAAGAGAAAGGACGTTAATGAAAACACTTTGTTTCTGAATGTTACTTTCTCAAATGGTAGGAAATATTACAAGAGCTAGTAGCATGGTTTAATTAGTTAGCATTTGACACGGTACTTTTTTAAGTTCTCACCCTTTTCGGCTCTGCAGGCTTTCTCCTGCGGAGGTAACTGAAAACAGTGACACGGAAGGAGTTTTGATATGCCAGTGACCATTGACATCTGCTGGTTGAGGCAGGACTTGCATCATGTTAAGTCCAGAGGGCTTCTGTCAGGTGCTAAACTCTATCAGATGGTATCACGACGCCTCCTATAGGATGCCGAGCGCCAAATAGGAATTTTAAAAGCACTTTACCATTTGTGTTCAGCTGAATTATGTCTCGAAACAAATTAGCCAGATGATTTCATTTCAGTGCAAGGTGCTTATTTAACTTTCCCACCTTCCTAATTTGTTGCTCAGGAGCAATAATTATAATTCAGAGTGCAGTGTGTCCATGTTCTTCTAGAAACATGTGGTCTCTTTTCTGTAGAGGTCAAAAGCAGCTTTTAAATTTTGTGAATGAGCACTAATTTGATCACTTTCTTAGTTTTAATTTCCACTATTCAGACTGAAAGTTATCAGCATAATTTAGGCACTTCTTAATTATTGACCTCATTTGCTAAGTGTAAGGTACTTACACAAGGTGACCCCCTTTGGCCACAGAGAAAAGATTCATTAAAGGCAACCAGTTTTATGTGTGCTGACATGTAATTTTCCATCAGTACACACTCAGCACCCAGGGGTATGGGTTGACTACATCTAAATAAATGTTTGTGCTATTTTTCTGTTACCTGATATTGAGCTAAATGACAGCTGACAAAAAATGACCAAAACAATTTGACACTTAAGTATCACCTGGTGTTTATCTGAAGACTTTGTGTCAACACACACGACTTTTCACAGGAGATTTGGAACTAGACATGGGAGGAGGCAGTATAAGGAGAGAAGGAAAAGTCCTCTGGGTATCCTTGGGAATGGGGTTAGAAATGCTATGGGAAGTGTATTGGAGAGAGAGTTGGGTGAAGACCTACTGATTTGTGCATAGGTTCCAGTCAGGAGCATTCAAGGCAAAAAAGCAAGAGAAACTAAAATGATAAAAGATATGCAGTATTTTTGGTCTTCAAGGAAAAATAAATCATATACATATTTGAAAGCAGGATCAGATAAAAGGAGATGTTATTAAATGAAATAGTGAGCTGTCTGATGAAAGGGTGAGATTTGTGTTGGACGGTATAGAATCTGAGCAACGTGAAGGAGGCCATCTTTTTCAGGCATGTTGACCAACTGGCGAGTTAAAATCCTCTGCCCTTCTGATGTGATGCCACTTAAAAGCAATGACAAAAGCTCCATGTCATCAGGTTTTTCAGTGAAATGAGTTTATTCGTCACGCTACCAACTCTTTAATCCAGAACTTGTTGTGGAGTTTGATAGCCTATGAATGACGTGTTTTACTATCATTTTCCAAAATGGATCGTGAGAAATGTCCACTCAAATAAGAAAGTTGTTTTGCTGCTGTCTTTAAAGGCTTGTTTCTCCAGTGGTCTGCAGGTTCATTTTAAAAATATTGTGCCAAACACAAAGCTATTTTTTTTTTCAGTGACCGCACGCTCATCTGGAAGATTGTTGGCTTATGCTAGACTTGGTCTTGCCTTTGACTTGTAGTCAAGCTCCAGAATTAAAGACAAAAAATGAAAAACATAAGCAAACTAATAATAAAATGCACTCACCAAAGTAACAAACCAGCATTCAATTGAGAAAACTCTGTTTGGTACTGCATTTTTAACACTCGTTGCTGTATGGTGTAGTGGTAGTAATCTCACTGCAACTACTGCTGGTGCTACGACTATCACTATAGCAGAACTAACACAGGTTGAGTATCCCTTTTTCAAACTGCTTGGGATCAGGGGTGTTTCAGGTTTCAGATTCTTTTGGATTTTGGAATATTTGCATTTACATAACAAGATATCTTGGGGACAGGACCCAAATCTAAACAGAAAATTCATTTATGTTTCACATACAGGTTATACACATAGCCTGAAGGTAATTTTATAAAATATTTTTAATAATTTTATAGATGAAGCATAGTTCTGACCACATTTTGACTGCAACCCATCACATGAAGTCAGATGTGGAATTTTCCACTTGCAGCGTCATGTTGGCACTCAGTTTCAGATTTTGGAGCAGCTTAGATTTTGGATTTTCAGATTAGGTACCTCACAGTACCTGCTGTGGATTTGCATTGCTTACCCCCTCTAATCACCAGCCTCATGAAGAGGGAGCACTGGTTTCCCCACCACCATTGCCCCCACCAACCCACACGTGGAGGCCTGTGCACAAGACACCACCACTGGTCAGGGGCCCGTGTGTAGTTTGACATCAGAACCCATATTATTAAGTCCCTTTCTTGTCTATTGCACAAATGTTTGGCTATTTTGAAAGCACTAAAAGAGAAGAAACAGAATAAAAAGGAGTAATTTTGTGGGTAGGAGGAAGTATAAGGGACTTCAGTAACTTACTCAGTTTTTCAGAACTGGAAATCTGGCCCAGTTCCAGGGTTCAAACCCTGCCTCCTTAGCTGCCTGCAGAAACTTCTCAGAGTGAATCAGCACCGTGAGGCTCCCAGGACAGGTGCTAACACGCAAGACTGCTTATTTTATGCATTATTAAGGTTTCCTTATTTAATAAGCCACCATCCAGCAACAAATATCTAATTAATATATTCTCTTTTACCAGTCCCCCCCAAAAATACAAATAATAGATCGTATAGGTCAGCAGTTTGGCATATTTAAAAATTAACACAGAAATAATTTCTGAGAAAAACTTCCAAGACTTACTATAGGTGTATGATATTATGTGTGACAAAATTGCCCCAAGTTAAACTTCAAAAAAAAAAAAAGAGAAAATAGATTCTTTCATCTGTAGGTTTCTCTTTTGCCCTTCCATCTTTCCTCCCTTGAATACAATACTCTTGAAAGTCCAAATTTGATATTATAGACCAGTACAACCTACTGGCCGTGGGCAGGTATGAAATCCCAAAAACAAGGTATGTGACTTAGTGCTGGCCTTTACATTCGACTCTGCTGTCTGGCCTTTTCAACAAGGGGCATGTACTCAGCCCTTGGCTTGACAAGCCAGGTGGTTAGAGCTTTTGGGGTGGCAGAGACTGCCACTGCCGAGAACTGTCACACCAAATAGCAGAGACTTGTTTATGTTTTTGTGTTAACAGTGAGCCAGCGGAGAGAGTTGAAATTAAACACTTTTTCTTAATGCGAGGAAAAGCAGTTTCATCTTTGCATTTGATTACGCGCTGGAGGTAGCATTGCTTCCCAAAGCATCTTAGTGGGGAAACCACGGGTCTGTAATCATTTGATACTGGCACTCTGCTTATTTTTATTTTTGCCTTCACTGTGATTGGCTGCTAAATGACTACAAAACGGTTATCAACTGGTTTTTATGAAGGGGCCAAAAGTAGCAGGAATGACGTTCTTCCCTCCCGTCTCTCAAAGTGAGAAATACAGCATTGCTCTGTCATTGCTGCACTAGCAGCATCTCCGCCCCACTACCCCCCCCCCAAAGAAAACTGGAGATAAATGAATGGCAGAATAAATAATTTATGCTAATGAAATTACTGCAATTAGTAGTTCTACAATGACCCTTTTAAAAGCCACAGCTGTTAATGTCAGGAAGTGCTGTCACTACTGACCTTATCATAAGAGAAAGTGACAAATTGAGAATGCAGGGAAGACCAGTCATCAAAGAGGTCTGTTCTGGAACGATTAGAGTTTTCTGAAAAACAGTGTGAATTACAACCAGCTGCTCCCTGGCTCCGCGAGTCTCCCATGCTGTGCCATTTTGTTAAGCCCGATAACAATAGTTATTTTGCCCCATTGAGACAAGTTGTCTCGGGCCACTTCCAGCCCTACCGGAAACCACTTCTTCCATCGCCCATTTACAAATGAAACTGTTGTTAAAGAGAGCTTTCAGCGCCTCCAAGGAGCCTCCCCATCAGGATCATGGTTGGGCAGAGGCCAGGGTTTGTTTTTTTCCCCCATGTAAGGAAGCTATACTTGGCCGAGGAAGTATTCATCTATACTGTAGAAAGGTGTGAGTGCATTTTTAGTTCCCATGAATACAAGACAGGACAGGAGTGAATCTCTGCACGTGTTTGTATTGAAGTCAGGCTCTTTTAAAAATAAAGTCCCCGAGGGGCTATGACTTCTATGAAGCATATATAAACTTCCTTATAAATTTTCTGAGCCCACTATTCAGTAATACATGTGTCTTGGGTCTACTAGAAACAAAGACTATTCAGAACTTGTATCACTTTATATTTATTTACCTTTTGCTTTAAAAATACATTATTTCAGTTACTAGTGAGATGGATTTTTAATATGCAGCACAACCCAATATGTCCCTCTGTTCAGCGCACTCAGGAATTTGTCATGTGTTGGAAAGCGAGGTGTTTAAAGACATAGCACAGGAGCAGTTGTTTCTCACCAACAAGAACTGGCCTGTCTCTCCTCGCACCTCTGGCTGCGATATTAATGATGCAGGTTGGAAACGTTTAACTGCATCACCAGCCACTTGTGCACAATTTTCCTAAAGATGTCTGAGTGTTATTGACAACACTTTGGTAAATTATGTGTGACTTTCCTAAGAGTTGGTGTAGCTCATTTAATTCATATTAATTGATTTTTAGGCTTCCCTTGATTAATTGAACCTGGTTCATCTTGTACAGAATGCAATAAATAATCATTAAAATGAGGGAGATGTGACTCCACAAATTAAAAAGTTAACTACTTCAGAAGTCACAGAGGACAAAACAGCAAGAAAGTATAGTGGGGGAGGCGGTGGCGGAGGGGGACAGTGGTTCTCCGGTAGATCTTGAAAGGGGAGTTGTTTTTGTGGATTGTTTTTTTCCAAATGAGTATAGAAATGATCTTGCTATTTTTCTTCCAAAAGCAATGATTTTTATACCCTACCTCTACAGTTTGTTACACGGGTTCTCATAAAACTGTGAATTTCTCAGTTTCAGCTTTTTTTTAGTGACTTTGCAGGGTTGTTGCTTCTCTTGGTCTAAGTTTAGTTTGAAAGCAACATCAAAAAATATTTATCAGGATATTGTGACTCAATTTCTCTACTTTCTCTTTTGCACCCATGGTAGATAAAAATCAAGCCGTGAAGAGCAGTGCTTGTATTCTATGTTGGCTTTTGGCTTTGGTATGTAGAACACATAAAAATCCTTTGTCCTGCTTGGCAAGAAGAGGGTTAGTAAGGCTGAATGCTTTATTGTAATCTCTCTCATTCTGAGGCTATCTCTTAAAGATTAAGTACGTTTTCCTAGGTTCTATTATAATTTGTCTTTTAGGGAAAAAAAAATATTGTATAGTTTTGTTGATTTTTCTTCTATTTTTTAATTGTATTTTTAACTTGAGGGGATTTCATATGGATTGCCATGTTTATGTTTTCAGCCACTGCACAAAGAGTCTATCAGCCTTTTCATGGCACATGTTCACACCAGCGTAAACCAAATGAGTGCCAGGTATTACCAGAATGAGAGAAGACACAACTATACCACCCCAAAGAGTTTTCTAGAACAAATATCGCTGTTTAAGAACTTGTTGAAGAAGAAACAAAATGAGGTGTCTCAGAAGAAAGAGCACCTGGTGAATGGCATTCAGAAGCTGCAGACCACGGCCTCTCAGGTATGACCAGGATGTTATTACTGAGTATAATCTATGCTCTTTACTAGAAAATTGCATTTCCTTTCGAAGCACTGCTGAACCCATTTATATAAGAGGCTGACTGCTACAATTGACAGTTTGGTGACACAGAGACCACACTGTTACTACTTTCCTAAGCCTAGAAAGGGATTGGCCGATTACTCTGTCCCAGCCACGTGGGGTGTTGAAACGAGCAGACACGGCACTTTCCCCTCTACTGTCTCTGGCTTCTTTGGTGCATGAGGCTTGTCCTAAGGAATTTTGTCATCCTAGGATGGAACCAGTATCCTTCTTGGTCTCAGACTCTCAACCTCCAACGAGGGCGTCATTTTCTGGCTGATGACCGTGGTGAGGTCCCAAAGTAGAGCACTCCCACCTCGCTGTCTAGTCGGCTCTTTTTAGTCCCCAGCTCTCTTAGATAAAGTGTCCAAGGCTGTCTTTGTCCTCAGTCATAAGGCCCCTGCTGTTTCCAAGGACTTTATCTCCAACTTGCCGGAGTAAATGAGAGAATTAGCACAGGATGCTACTCATGTGTAGGTCTGTATGCATATCCTCTCTTCCATTGTTAAAAACCAAGTGAGTTTAGGAAGCAGATGTTACTACTGTATTTTTATATATGAGGCTTAAGGTGTTTAAGGCCAGAGAGCCAGTGAGGCTGGGGTTTGAACCCACATCTATACTGTTCTCTTTGTGACTGGTAATGAGAGATTCGAATGAAAGACAATGGAGACTTTGGAGAGTGGGTCCTAGAGCTGGAGGAAAAACCAAAAGTCTCGGAAATGCTGGTGGCCTTCTCAGAGTATTGTCATTAGGTCACACTCTTACATGCTTTTCAAGGGATTGGGCCAGTGTTTTCCCCAAGAGTTTGGGGTAGCCTATCTGTGCCCAGGCTAGAAATAAACCAAGCCCCCGTCGGGGAGCATACAGTGGGACCTTTTCACTGGGAAGGGCTTTCTGGCCAAGTCCTTCAGTCACCCTGTAGGCCACCACACCACTTGCCTCTTTCCCCCTTAGTTTTATTTACCAGGAATGGCTGTTTCGTGAAACACTGTGATCTGTGTTCAGTGAGCAGATGGACCATGACTGGGAAAGAGAAACCTGAGTGAGGAGGTTTCCAGGACAGTTGGGATCAAGCGATATAAAGAACAGTTGCTGGGATGCCCCCAAAAGCATGCCCACATTTGTATATCTTCTCCCTCCCTTTCAAAGAATGTCTGTCTTTTCCCTTCCTTTTAATATTCTCCTTGTCTTACTCTCTTTGCCCCTTTCCCTTCTTTTTCTTCCCTCTACGTGTCTATCCTCTTCTATCTCACTTAGATCAAGACCTTTTATGACTTTCTTAGGAGTCCTGTTGAGCTAAAAGAAGATGAGCAGGGAGCACTGTGTTGCAGGACTTACATCCCTTTGAGTGATGTCCCGAACTGACCCTGTTGACCTTGCCCCAGGAAGTGATAGTGTTGTCACCCAAACTGAGCTGTCAATACTGGTGGGCAGTCCTTGGCAAAGAAAAAACATGCTTCTGCCAAATTTAAAGAGCTGTGACAAAGCTAAAAGCAAGTGTGGTGGCATCTGGGACTGTCCCAGCATCTCAGACATAGGGAACAAGAAGGGAAGAGAGTCTGTGGTCTCTTAATAATCATCTCAGTTATGTATTGATGAGTCAGGGGGTGGGGAGGGGAGAATAGGGAAAGCCAGTTTACTGATTCACTGTGTTTGGCAAGTCCAGGGCTGCTTGGGTCTCTTTACTCCCCCTTGGCTAAAAACTGCAGGCAGAAAGTCTGTGAAGATAGATGAAGTCTTGCTTGAAAGACCACAGATGATTTCTTTAGGTGTTTGTGTGTGGAATGCTCTTAATATCAGAGAACAGCTGTAATATTTAATAGCTACTGGTAGTTTTAAAAATAAATTTAGTATGAAAAGGAAGCATGATTTCCTATGTGGAGAGTTGAAGAGCCTCACAGTGAAAGATCGGGTTGTATGTGGAACGTAACCCTTCCATATTGGAGCATTTGTCCTCTCTGGTGCTGCCGTAAGCAATGACCCAGAGCTGGATAGCCAAGCCATTTGAAAACCTTAGTAATGTTCATTCTTTCCAATAAAGCTGAAATAAAGCCCTTTTTATAGCCAAATATCCCCTTCCTAGATGACATTTTAGGTCATCACAGATAAGCCATAGTGACCTTTCTTCATAGCTAAAGCCTCACTTCCAGGGCTCGAGTCACTCTGGATATTTCAGAGATAATAGTTTCCTTAGAAACTGAAATTAGAGCCTGAAATAACGTAGTTTCCTCCTAGTCTCTGGGTGACTTTTTTGTTTTATTTTTATTTTGAAATGATTATAGATTTCAGAGGAAGTTGCAACATAGTACAGAAAGGTCCATGTCACATCTTATAGCTCCAGTGGTAGCATCTTGCATAACTATAGTTCAGTGTCAAATCCAGGAAGGTGACGCTGGTGTAATCCACAGACTTTATTCAGATTTACAGTTTTACTTGTACTCGTGTATACTTGTGTATGTGTGTGTGTGTTTAGTGCTATGCAGTTTTATCACATGTATGGGTCGGGTTACTGTCTGCCATAGTCAAGACACAGCACTGTTCCGTCAACATGAAGATCCCTCATGTTGCCATTTTATAACCACACTCACCCTCTTCCCATCTTCCCCACTGAATCCCTAGTCCCTGGCCACCACTAATTTTACTCTCCATTTCTATAATTTTGTTATTTTAAGAATGTTGTATAAATGGAGTCATACAATATGTAACCTTTGGGTATTGGTTTTCTTCACTCAGCATAATTCTCTTGAATTAGTGGATGTATCAATAATGTGTCCTTTTTAAATTGTTGCATAGTATTCCACAGTATGACTGTACTGCAGCTTGTTTAACTATTCTACCACTGAAGGACATCTAGGTTATTTCTGAGTTTCGGCTACAAAGAAAGCTGTTATGAACATTCATGTGCAGGTTTCTGTGTGAACATAAATTCATTTCCCTGGATAAATGACCAAGAGTGAAATTATTGAATTGTATGGTAACTGCATGTTTATATTTATAAAAAAAGGGTAAATATTTTCCAGAATGGCTATGACCTGATACGTTACAACCAGCAATGTATGAGAGATCCAATTTCTCAGCTTCCTTGCTGGAATTTGGTGTTATCTATCAGTAATTTTTATTTTAACCATTCTTATAGGTGTATAGTGATAGAGGTTCATTTGCATTTTCCTAATGGATGATTCTTTTGACTATGGCCTAACATAGAACTACTTTCACATGGCTAAAAAGAACAGAAAAGTAAATGTCACTGTGGAAGGTTGCCCTGGATTCATAGCAAGGCTAAAAAATCAGTCTTAGTTTATACCATAATAGTACAAGCAGCAGTCATAGGACCGGAAGGCAGAGGGGCGTGGAGGGCGTGTGCTCACATAGAGACCTCTGTTGGTGTTTCCCTGACTGCACAGATTGAGTAGCAAAGAGAAACTTCTAGTTGGTACTGGTAGTGACACAATAATTCTATTTCCCACAAAACCATTGGAAAATATTATTCTGTTCATTCTCATGTGGAAAAAAAAAGGGGGCTGCATTTTTGCAATTGAAACTCTAGTAAAATCAGGGGAGAAACAGACGCAAGATATAAATCGTTAAGGATCCCTGAACCATTCTCAACATTGTTATATCTGGGATTTATTGTTATCAATGCCATTTTACGTCAGAATAATGACTTTTCCTTTAGGTGGGAGATCTAAAAGCCAGACTCGCCTCTCAGGAAGCCGAGTTGCAACTGAGAAATCATGATGCTGAAGCTCTGATCTCAAAGATCGGGCTTCAGACGGAGAAAGTGAGCCGGGAAAAGGCCATCGCCGACACCGAGGAGCAAAAGGTCAGGCTAATTCCACCATTTAGAGTGCCGAGCTATATTTAGCACAAAATAAACCTTTGTAGGTGAACAATTTTGAACAACTTCCTCTCCAGGGAGCATAAAGTCTAAAGAATTATTATAGTTACACATGTAACAGCATTTCACACCATGATTACCACTTGACCTTTCTTTGCATTATGCATTTCCCCAACCTTTTAGCTCTTTTAATGATATGAAAGAACAATAAATACTGAGCTCATTCAAGCATATAATGGATGTGGATCTTGAACATCAGGCCTATTTGTAATACAGTAAAGGTCAGGAAGTCACTTCTGAGGTTTCTAAAGGTTTCCAGTTTTTAGGCAAATTGAACAACTCAATTGTTAACAAAGCCCATTCCGTCACTTTGCAAGATGGTTTTCAAATTTTGCATTTTTATAATACGACTGGAGTTTATTATTAAGTCCTAAGTTGAATTTATTCTTTTTTATTCGATTGAGGCTCTGGCATTCTGTATTATGTTTTATTGTTGGAACTAATTACTTTTAAGATTAGCTAGATTCTGGTTTCTTTCTGCTCAGGTTTCCAGTCATTCTGAAATAAATAGAACTTCTTTTGCCATCTTCTTTTACCAAAACTTCAGTTACAAATGGAGGATATTATTTTGTGTATCTTATTTCCCAAAAGAAAGAGCACAGTAAACAGATAATTAATAATTATTTGTTTAAAAATTGCATTAAATTGTGGGGTAAAAATTCTTATTTTAGACAAAAGGTTACAATCAATAAAATAAAAAATAATAAAAAATTAAAAATTGCTAACACTCTCATAGCCATGAAATCAGTAGCCTTTATGTCATTATTCTTGTATTTTTGTATACCAGAAAATATTTGAGTTTTTCCCATGCTGTTGCCAGTTATGAATATACAGTTGGGTTGTTTTTCTTTTTTTCTTAATATGTACTGAGCATGTTTTCCTTTATCGTGCACAAGTAAAGACTTGAAGTATATTGAAAATCAAAACTCTAAACAGTTTTAAAAAATAAGATACAGCATATCTGAAGATGAGGATAAGGCACATTTAGCATGGCCAGTGTGCATCTAATTCCTAATTCTGGTCACAAATGTTTCCACTGAGCTTCAGATAAGTGGAGAATGTCCTTAAAAGTACATTACATTGCTTAATATAATAATTTATATTATCACATGTGTTGTGATTATCATAAGCTAATTCCACCTGGGGACTATTTTTCAGGTATTACATAAACGTGTAATGTTCTAGTAATTATTATATCATTACCTATCACCACAAATATGTTTTGGAGATCTTAAAATACAGCAAGTACTCTAAGATATTTTTACCTGTGAATTCCTAAGGCAAAATTATCTCCATAGAGAAGGGAAACTGGTTTTAGCAAATTAGAACTCATCTGACGGGTTTTTTAATGAAGTTCATTGAACACAAAAAAAGACACATACTATTTTTATATTTGATCCATACCAAGAAATAAAAATAATATTTATAAACATTTTATTTTATCCGTAGAGATTATTTAATTATGAATAATAAAAAATATTAATTAAACACCCATTTTTTTGCCCAGCCTTGTTCCAGGCTACTGGGGATGTTTGACAAGCAAGGTGGCCTCGTGTAGCTGACGTTGTAAAGGAAAAGATTGACAGGAGACACATTGATCACTGAGTAATAAGTGCTCTGGTGAAAATCAGATAGATTTGGTGGAAGGAACTATTTGGAATTGGGTGGTCATGGAAGGAAGGTCTATTTGTGATTAAACTTCTTAGCATCTTATAAATTAACCAATGCCCAAGTCCTTGCTGTGGGCTCACATTTGTCCTGTGTTCAGCAATGTGCTAGGTGATATGCTATACTGTAAAGGGGGTGAATATGGACTCTTTCTGATCCTGTGAAATTGGGGTCTCAAAGCTTAACATGTGAACAGTAATTAAAAAGTAATGCTATGTAGCTCACAAAGTACATTGCTACGTTTAAAATGACTAAACATGTGTTGGGGTTTAGAGACTGCCTTGCTTGTGTCTTGACAGCCCATGTAGAGAAGCAGGTTGAAATTGTTGCTTCAAATTTATAAAATCATCAAGGGCCACTCAAACCACTGGCACGTTGCCAGCAATGACTTGGAACAACACAAGCACCATTAAGCCTGAGAAAATTGGTTCTTCTTCCATCTTTGTTTAACTTATCAGCCCCAAAATCTAAAATTCTAAGAATCCTGTAATCACTTTCAAATTGCTTTCTCACTGGGGAGGAGTGTAATCCTCATGAGCAGAAGTACCTTCTAAATCGAATTACTAATATAATCCCTTTAAAATCTGAACATCCTCCTTGATTCTGAATGGCTGTCAGTTTTTGTGTGTGTTTCTTTTCTAAATGTGGGTGGGTTTGGGTTTGGGGTCTACAGGCAGGCGGAGCAGTGTAGCAGTTTGCTGGGGCTGCCATAAAAAAATACCACAGACTGGGGCTTAAACAGCAGAAACTTATCTTCTCACAGTTCTGCAGGCTGGAAGTCCAAGATCAAGGCGTCAGCAGGTTTGGTTTCTCCTGAGGCCTCTTTCCATGGCTTGTAAGTGGCTGCTTTCTTCCTGTGTCCTCACGTTGTCTTTCCTCTGTGACCACTCATCCCTGGTGTCTATGTGTCCAAACTTCCTCTTCTTGTGAGGACATCAGTCTGATTGGATCAGGGCCTACCTAAGACATCAATTTAACTTAGTCACCTTTCTAAATGCCCTATCTCCGAATACAGTCCCGTTCTGAGATACTAGGGGTGAGGGCTTCATCATATGAATTTTGAGTGGACATAATTTAGCTCATATCAAGGAGTTATTGGGACTTTATTCTCCCCCTGTGATCACCACTAGATCTTATGAACATGTGCAAGGAGCTGTTGACTAATAGAGGGCAGAGAATTTCCTTGGGTGTACCCAAGGACGGGACCATCTCCAAATCTCCACTTTAACATGCAGTGGTAGAGGGAAAGTGCACACTGTAGGTGACCCATGTAGCTCTTCCCACCTCAGCAGGGTGGGCCTTGCTGACCGCCACCCAGGAGCCATCAGGTAGAGGAAATCGTACACCGTGGCTTCTCATGTTGCTGAGATACACAGAGTTTTCACTTCCCTAGTATTTTCGCACCTTAGGGTAAGAGGTACTGGGAATGAGAAATAAGTTGACCAACCCAGAGTATTTTCTGCATTTGTATTTGTGGGTTTTTATCCCCCAAATCCCCAGCGTTCAAGATTGCTTTGTTTATAAAAAATTACCCAAAGGAAAAACACTCCAATAACAGTAAAGGAGTGAGAAGGAGAAGGGTAGCAACTCCCAAGCTTATAGAAATAGCACTTAAAAGAAATACTTTTTTTAAGGTTTTACCTAGTCCTAAAAGTCTATGATCCTGAGTCCAATTTAAAATGATTAAAGATGATGGTATAAATGGCAACACATAGCATTTGTAGATTCACCACATCCTTATGAAAATAAATAAACCTGAGGTAATAACTCACTCACATACACTCTCTTTCATCTGAAATGGTATTCTCTAGCACACTGAAAATGTAGGATTCTTGGAATTTTCATGGTCCATTCCTGGCAGTTTTTGAGGGTTGTGGTTTTGGAGGAGTTCTCAGTAAGCATGCAGGGTTTTCTTATTTACACTAACAGTAGCCGTGTGTGTATTAGCAGGAGGCCACATATCTACCCTGAACCAATTATGTTCATGAAAGGTGCAGTACACAGCAAAATAATGGTTAATCAGGAGAAGGGTAATTAAGGCTAATAAAGCTGTAGTAGACAACATAATTTGTTGTGAGCGGTGTTTAATTTTATGGTATAGTTAAACGTGTTCATTCCACACACATCTGAAGAAATGCACTTTTGTTCATACTTTATATTCCACAAGCACTGTCACCACAGGAACTGTCTCCCATGGTGACTAGATCCTGGTTGCTCAGAGTCACAGCTTTGAAACTCAAATTTTCTGCTGAGGGCTAAAAATTCAGTCTTCCTGGTCATTCAAATCCTATGCATAGCCTAAGAAGAGGCGGATAACCTCCCCCCAGCTTCTCATTTTGTTTTGTTTAGCATTTACCAACATGGCTTCCCTCTATCCGCATTGTATGTCATGTCGGGAGGCTGGTGCAGCACCCTCTTTGGCCTGTGAAGAGGTGCCACTGGACCCACAGTACACAGTAGGATAACGGGCATCAATGTCATTGTTCCATTAGCAAAGACAGATCTGGGCTTTTGCATCTGTAGTTTCTTACCAGGTCCTTGGAGAAATCAGTAATTAGTCTTCGTAAAAATACTGTCTATAGGTAAGCATGCAATCCATGACCATAGAATAGAATATCTTCTAAGCAGTTAAACAAAAGAGCTTCAAATCTGTTTTTAAGAAATAGCCAAAAACATGAATTAGTATCTTTTGCAACAATCTGGATGGAACTGGAGACCATTCTCCTAAGCAAAGTATCTCAAGAGTGGATAAACAAACACCACATGTACTCACTATTAAGTTGGAACTAACCAATGAGCACACATACGCACAGAGAGAAGTAAAACTCAGTGGAAATCAACCAGGGGGGATGGAAGAGGGAAGAGACGGGGAGGGGTAAAAACCTACGTAATGGGTACAATGAACACTACTTGGGTGATGGGCACACCTATAGCCAGGACTCCAGCATTGCAAAAGTGATCCATGTAACCTAAAACGTTTGTACACCCTTAATATTTTGAAATTTAAAAAAGTCCCTAAAATATATAAGGTGTTAAGATATAATAATGATGGTAATAATAATAACACTGGGTTCCTTAAGAAAAAGAAATAGCCAATATATGTTCTAAGCAAAACTTAAATAGAGAATTCTAGCAAGGATATTGTGTAGTCTAAGTTACTGGGCTAGCCTAGATTTTCACTTCTCCAGGACTCGCTGAAAAAGAAATAACAGAGAAATCACTTAACCTTGCTTTTATTATTAATTTTTATTATTAATTTATAATTAAAAGAGTCAAAGGCCTTCTTAGAGCATTTTGATTCTTGAATCCATTTGCATTGGGATTTGTCATTGTGTATTCTGCACATTTACAAAACTTTGTGTACATACTGTTCCTGGAGGAAAATTAGTCTTTATGACAAATTCCTCACCTGTTCAAAGTACAGAGAAATGAATTATTTAACAGTGCATCTGATTCAAGCTCCATTTTTCAGTAGAGATATCTGAGATGATAATTTGTGTACATGGATTTTTGTGTTGTTCCTCTCTAATTAGGTGACAGCCATTCAGATTGAAGTGTCCCAGAAGCAGAGAGAATGTGAGGCTGACTTAGTCAAGGCCGAGCCTGCGCTGGTGGCTGCTACAGCTGCACTCGATACACTCAACAGGGTAAAGATGATTTTGTGGTTTGTAGGTTTCCTCAAAATCACATTCAAAGTTTATTAGAGTTTGAATAACTAAGCTGAGGAGTATAGCCCATGCAGCCACAGGGTTTTTTTTAAGGGAAGAAAGACTCATAAAATATTGAAGTTGAAACAGACGTTGAAACAGAGCTCAGGGGATCATTATAGTTCAACTTCTTTTCCCATCCAGGACTCTGACCCACTGCACCCCAATAAACACTATGGGGTTTATATTCTTATGAAAGGCAATTGGATTGTTAGCAACTGGATTTGGCCCAATTCCAGCTTTTCACAGTATGGGTTGCTTTAAGAACTAGGCAAGGAATTCTTTATTTCCTCTGGAATATAAAGAGTAGCATTGATGAGAAACCCTCATGGAAAGAACAGTGGGAACAAAGATGCCTAGGTTGGGTCCCCACCATTTCTTCTAGCTTTATGCTATTAGTAAAACCTCATTGAGCATTCACATTCCCATAAGAGAAAGTAATGTGTTCATCACAAGCATAGTGTAAGGAAAACTGAAATTGTGGGTAATGTTTCTATTGAGAGCTGGCAGCTAATCTTGCCCTGTGGTTCTTCCAGCCTCTAGGGGAAATCCCAGGAAATCACCACACGTGAGGTTCTTAAGATTCAACTTCTAAGAGCACTGCTAGATAGATTTTCACTGCTCTTCAAAGAAATGCTCAATTCCTTTTCTGAGTATTTTTTTTTTTTTAAGAAAATAATCTTGACTGTGAGCAAAGAATTACCTACGCAGATGTTTCTTAGAGTGTTTCCATAAAACTAAAAAATTTAAAAGAATATGAATATAACATGATAGAAGATTGGTTATTATACCTTCAACTACTCTGCTACCATTAAAATGATATTGTTGGATACTAGTTAGCAACATGAGAAAATGTTCATGATATACTGAGTGGATGAAGCAGATTATAAAATAGGATCTATCATATGACTACAGTTTTTTGGTAAGAGCATTCATCTGCATAGAAAAAGATTAGAAAAAAATAAAAGAATAACTGATTATCTCTGAGTAATAGAATGTTTATTTCCTTCTTTGTGTTTCTCTAAATTTGCAGATTTTTTCTGAATACCCAGACAAAATAAATTAATGTCACTTAAAATATAAAGCTGAGTATGTTTATAAATGATGAAAGAATCTTTGTTAGCCAGCTCTCAATTATCATTAGCATATTTTAAATCTCGTTTTTGCTCTTACTGTCACACCCTTTCCATTCTTTGCAATCAGTTAGCAAATACATAGGCAGTTTCTGGCAAGGGAGCAGAATCAGGTTTAACATTTGACAAAGTTTCATAGGCAAGAGTGTATTATGTTGCACATAAGATATCACAAGAAATAGCTGATTGGCTGTTTTTGCTTTTTAAATCACACACCATGAAACTACATGTACTTCTTATATGTTCTAACTAATTCCTGCCCCAAAGTATTTGCTCGATACTTGCAGTTTATACCATTAATTCCATCTGTTGGGTAAATCATTGATCTGACCTGAGGGGATTAAGGAGTAGGGAAGAAGGTTCAGCGCATCCTGACCCCCTCCCAGTTGAGAGTCCCTGCTGTGCAATGGAAAATATTTCTCACCGTGTATGTAAGACAGAAAAACAAAACTAAGAGACTGAACTAAGGAATTATGTTTCTGGGAGGGGGCCTGCTTAAAATACAAATATATTGCATAGCAGGATAGAACCCATAAATATCTTATGACCTATGCGTTTATAACATTTCCTGTCCTCAGTGAGCAGGGCTCTGCAGGACTGGTATACCAGATGGGTAATTCTTCTTGGAGGCAAAAAAAGGGTTGTGATGTTCCCAGGGTATCAAAGAAGCGCTCAGCAAGAAATGAACCTCCTGGGTCCCACGGTAGAGTCCCTGGGCGGCAAAGAACTGCCAAATAGGGACTGATGTGAGTAGGAGAGGTGGGTGGCCGCTAACGAGACCAGCTTGGCAACTTAACAGTGCTTCTCCAGACCTCGCTGAGCCTGAGTATGTGCCTGTATGCTTGTCTTCAGGTCAACCTCACTGAGCTGAAAGCTTTTCCCAACCCCCCAAATGCAGTTACCAATGTTACTGCGGCCGTGATGGTCCTTCTGGCTCCTCGGGGCAGGGTGCCCAAAGACCGAAGTTGGAAAGCAGCTAAAGTCTTCATGGGAAAGGTATCGGCCAGCCCGGCAAGATGAAAATCCCAGCAATTTCCGTATCGTTTTCAGTACTGTGGTTATGCTTGATAGCAAAAGATGGTCAAGTCCACAGAAATCATCTTCATAGTTGCTGAATGTAATCTGCTATATGTTCTCTAGAGTTAGCTTTTGTTTGCCAAGTTGGAGGTTAGCTTGGAGTTATGGCATACCTAAATCAATGCCAACAGCAGGTGGAAGGTTGCTAATTATGAAAGCCGTTAAGTGTAGGAGGGAGAAAATTACATGGATTTCTTAGGCTGGAAAAACGTTACTAATGTACAAAAAGGTGAAGCAAAGAGGCTTTTTGGTGTGTTTTGCTTTTTCTTTTATGCCTTTCTTTTCTTCAAAATGTGAATACCTCCTGTGCTGGGACTGAATATTTTACCCTGGGATAGAAGAGGTTTTAAAAGTGTCCATTGCTAATTCTAACTTCATACTATAAAGACTGAAAAAGTCAAACAGTAGGATAAATGCAGCTTGCCAATTTTGCTTTTGTAATGTGAGTCCTAAAAGCTGATTTTAACTTTTGATCTTGGAATTTTCTCTGCAGCCAAAATGGGTTCATTGCAATAAGTCTTTTTTGCTTTGCAGGTTGATGATTTTTTGCAAGCATTAATTAACTATGACAAAGAACACATTCCAGAGAACTGTCTAAAAGTGGTGAATGAACAGTATTTGAAAGACCCAGAGTTTAATCCAAACCTGATTCGGACCAAATCTTTTGCAGCAGCTGGTCTCTGTGCCTGGGTCATCAACATCATTAAATTCTATGAGGTATCAGTCCTAATCCAAGAGTTTGCAGGTGTTATCCACAAAGGGCCATGAACATATCAATTTCTAGGTCAGCAAAAAAGGTGAAATAATTTGACGTTTAGTTTTCTGAATAAGGATATATAGTTCTAAGAATAAGACATGAATGTGTCAGAGTAAACAATTCTATACAGGAGAACATTTGAAATGTTATCTTTTGGGGGGAATAGAGTGATTAGCTACTTTAGATAAAAGAGTAGTAATTAATTTAGATGAAAACTGTTATATATATGAATTATATTTATTTACATTTAAATACCCAATTCATATTGATTTAAAACAACTGCAAATTTGAATTCATATTGAATTCAATGTAATCTCTGCTCTCAAAGCAAAAATTCATACCATCTCTATTGTAGATGTATTAATAGTTAGATGAGAAAGTAACCATTTCTTTGCTTTAGTATTT